>VYZW01048222.1:0-30942 GCA_013401315.1 Balaeniceps rex | reverse complement strand
ACCTGTTCTTCTATAAACAGAAGGATGGGAAGAAAAGTGAGTGTGGCAGTAAACAGCATGTTGCAGTCACTTGTACTTACTGGGTTGTAAACCAGGCTGACTAGCTCTCATGTTAGGAAATGTAAATTGAAGCTAGGGTGTTCAGTGAGAGCTTATTTTGCTATAAAATAATAACAATGCAATTATTTCTTACTAAAAGTTAGGAAGCTCCTTCCGGGAACACCTTTTGAAAGCTGTCACCATCCTCTGACTCAGATATTGCAAATTAAGGTTGAGAGTAAAAGGAGACGGAGCAGATGCTTGAAATGGAGATTAACCTTCGGTGTGTACCCCAAGATAAAATAGTGAGGACTCTTGAAGCTATGGTTGTGCTACCAAACTGTCAAGTAATAGAAAAGAGGTGAGCAAAGCTCTTTGAAAAGTAATTTTCTGAATAGAAGTATTACTAATCTGCTATCTTTCCTGCTTCCTGAACTTAGTCCAAACTAGGTCATCTAGTGCTAAAGAGAGCTTGGATTTCCAGATGGAAATATCTCAACAGCTGACTGCAAAAGGTGTATTAAACTGTGGCTTGCTTTATTGCTGAAATCTGTCTTAGACCTTTTCAGTTTATACCAAGGCATTTCTTCATGTGCTTGACTAAGCCCACAGTCTTTCTAGTATCCTGACTGGGTATCCTGAGTCATCAATCTTGCAGGCTCAACGATGGTGTGTCTTGCCTTGTAGAAGTTGCAAGTATGAAGAAACAACTTCTTCCTCAGAAGAACACAGCATGTTTTCCTATTTTCAGTTCCACCCCTTCATTCCACTGCGTAATGTGTCTTTTCCATGAACAGCAATGTACATGTTCTCTGACCTCTCAGTATCTGGAGTAGCTACAGTCCCTTTGCAGCTCTGTATGTAGCTCTTCCCTTGCACCCAGCCTTGGACCCTAGTGTGGGCTGCTTGTTCATACTTGCAAAAGGACATTGTAGTGAGGGAATAGGTTGAAGGAGAAGACTAGCCTTTGGAAAAGAAGAAAGGATCAGGTCTAATCTGAAAGTGCATGTCATGGGAACTGTGTATTGGGCATAACTGGTAGGCTTTTAGTAGCAGGGGGCTGCAAGGGAGGAGGCCATGAATTCCTCTGTGTCAGTGACAGCTGCTTTCAGCCAGCTTTGAGAGCAGCACATGGCACCTCTGCTCAAACATATTTAAGAAAGAGCAGCAGCCTCTAGGACAGGAGGCACTGGAGGAGACGTGAGGAGATCTGTGAGGAGATGTAGGAGGAAGAAGTGGAGGAGACACATGGAAGGGAGAGACACAATCTCTCCATGCCAGGGCAGGGGCATCCCAGAAGTGACTGTGGCCCACAGAGGACCCACTGTGAAGCAGAGGAACAGCAAGAGGCAAGGAGCAGTGGAGGAAAAATGAGTAAGAAGCAAGGAACAGCAGAAAGAAACCGTTACATACTGACCCCAACTTTCCACATTGCCCAGTGCCTGACAGAAGGAATTGGGAGGGACTGAGCATCACATCTATTGAAAGCAAGGGATGTTGAGACTAGGAAGGGGGTAGGAGAGGTGCTTAACTGGAGCTGAGCTTGGGGAGGGAGGACAAAAGGTCTTTCCCTAAGTGTTTAATTGTTTATGTCTTCTTTTTTCCCCCTCAATACATGAATCAGTAGTTGAAATTTTGTGTTCATTGGCAATGAATTAAATTAAGCAGAATTCCCTGACTGAGACTTTGCCTGCACAGACCTGTCACACCTTCCACAGGACACAAAAGCCAATGTAATGTTTGCTGTGGATGTAAGACATCTGAGATGTCTCCGAGAAATCTATAGAAGCCGCATGTGCTCATCCACTCTGAAAGTAAGTACGGTCAGTGTTGTTCTTAGAAACTATTCCCAGCGTGGCTATTGGCTTTGTGTTTGTACAGCCTAGCCATCGGATCTAACCGTGTCCCCTTCCCTTGTCATCCTTCTTGTACCATTTGTCAGCACTTGCCTCTAAGTGACTGACGCCGCTGTCATGCAACCAGGAGAATGCAAAAGCGGAGAAATGCTCTCCAGTGGTGCGCGAAAATGCTTTCCCACCATTCTACAGGTATTTTAACAGAGCAAGCTAAATTAAATGCTCCATTTGCTTCTCATGAACAGCTGTGTATTAACTGCTTTATTGGAAAATGTTGTCCAAATGCTTTAACAGTAGGCACAGATACTGATTTCCAGAAGTTAAAAAATCCATCCTTTTGATGATATTGAAAAAACCCACGCTTTCCTTAGAGGAACCTGATTTAAGGAGACACCAGTAGCAGGGCAATTTTCAGCTCTTTGATATTGACGTAGCACTGTTTCCACTGATGTCAGGTCACTAATTCTTTGAAAACCCCATCCAGTATACCCCACTCTCTTTCAAACTCTTTACTATGTGGGATGAGCCCTAACACTCTGCTGATGGTAAACTGAATGTACTCTTTCTCCCTGTATTCTGAGTAGACATGCTAAAATTACTTACTTTACAATTTAAAATTACGATCCAGTAAATGTTTGGAAATGTATAAAGATAGAAAGCTGTAGTATATGCAGCTGCATTTATACGTTAGAGACTCAATTTTTATTTCAGTTTTACAACCAGATGAAGGTACAAACAGAGCGAATATGTTTAAGTTAGTGGAGTTATGTAGCAGCTACACCAGGGAAGCCAAGATCGGAACCAGGAGCTTTTTCATTTTGCCCAGCCCTGAGCCCCTCTGTGAGATGGTGACTGAGGGAAGGAGCTTGGGTCACTGCCAAAATGAGCGTGTCAGCTTTTATTCAGTGTAGAAGGGTCTGCGTTATTAATTTGAATATTTACTGCTATCTGTGAGACTCCACTGCATAGTATTACAGATTGCAATCAGTCCGAGCTCTCTGGAGTTTGATTTCAGGTATTTGTATTTCTATGCCACTTGAAGAAATACAATGGTAGTAGGCTGAGCATCGAAATACAAGTCAGGAAACTTGAAGATACAGTTCCCTCAGTAACCATGTATCATCCAGATTTCTCATAATAGGGCAAAGCAGTAACAGCATGAATGATAACATCAACCACTTCACTGCAGAAGAGCAATGGCAGTGCATATTGTCTGTAGAGGGAACTGTAATTTAGAGTTGCCTGCCTTTTGTGCATTACTTGTTTTCATTCACAGAGCATTTTATGCATTGAAGATGCACTGCTACACTTTCACAGATTGCACTGCAGTGTTTTTAAGTGCTCTTGCCATGTACCAAGCACAAAATTCGGAAGGGGTTGCGTGATGGGTGATGTTTCTAGGGGAGGAGCACATATGGAAGGACAGGGAACTGTGACACCCTCTGCCCATCTGAGAATTTAATAATTGCTAAGATCAATAACACAGGCCATTTCTCAGGTAGCTAAAACACGCCATCATTTATGGATTTTGTGTTTGGAGCAAGTCAAGTTGGGCACTGTGAACCTTTAAAAATAAATTGAAATTTTTTTTTTTTTAAAGTTTGTGAACGGTTGTCAATTTCCCCAAGAACTGACATGACAGAATTCATCCTTATTTATGGGTAAGTATCAAAGCGTTAGCTTTCACAGTTCCTTGCCTTTTCCTTACCATAAGTGACCTGGAGGACAAATTCTTGAAGTTGGTTATTATTGATTGGTTGAAGTTGGTTATTATTGATTGGTTGAAGTTGGTTATTATTGATTGGTTGAAGTTCGTTATTATTGATTGGTTGAAGTTGGTTATTATTGATTGGTTCCTGCCAGGCCAGCGCTCTGTAACTGGACCACTGAGGACGTGTCTGTGCCCAACTTGTACCGGCTCAGCTCCGAGGGTGCGGGGAGCGGAGCAGGCGTGGAGCAGAGGGCGGTGGGAGCACAGTGACCTCGCAGGTACTCAGTGCTGCTCTTCCTCAGGTACTCTTTTCGCAGGTACTCTGCTCTTTCTGACCACGGTCGTCAGGAAGGGCCGGCCGGGGGGCAGGCGTGGGAGCCGGTAGGGGAGGGGCTGGCATGCTTCTCACGCACCTGGGAGCGCGGAGTTTCGCAAAAAGCAAGGCAGCTAGCCTACACCACCCGTGTCCCGCCGTGGGGGGGGGACGGACGACACGCGACCGGGGCAGACGTACACAGCCCCACAGTTTGTTTTTGGCTGCAGTGTGCACGCCCACATGCAAATCGCCGCGTCCCCGCCTCCCCCCCCCCAACAGCAGCCGCTGCGGGGGGAAGGAAAAAAAAAGGGGGGGGAGGAGAGAGGAAAAAGAAGAAGGGAAAGAGGAAAAAGAAAAGGCAAAAAGGAGAGAGGACACCAGAAGAAAGGGGAAAAGCAGGCTCCTGGGCGGCCCCGGCCGTGGGTGGGGCGGGCAGCTCCGCGCCGCCCTATAAGAGGCGCTGCGGGGCGCGGGCGGCTGGTGGTGGGGAAGGCAGCGGCGGCGGGGACGGCGGCGGGGCCGGGAGCGCTGCGCAGGGAGGAGCGGAGCGGAGCAGAGCAGAGCGGCTCCCCTCCTCGCGGGACCGAGGGCGGCTGCCGGCCGGGAGGTAGGCGGCTGCGGGGCGGAGGAGGAGGACGCACCGCGGGCAGCTGTCGGGAGGCTTCCCGCCTTGTCCCCGCTCCGCCTGGAGCAGGAGGCATAAAGCGAGAGGAAAAAAGCAAAAAAGCAAATAAGTGTTCTTTTTTTTTTTCTGTTGGTGTTTTTGGTTTTTTGTTTGTTTGTTTGGTGGTTGTTTTTTTTTTTTCCCCTCCGGCGTGGTGCCGCTCGCTGTGACCAGCGTGTCAGGAGCGTGGCTCGGAGGATGGCTTGCGGGGGATTGGGAAGGGGCTAATTGTGTGTGTGTGTGTGCTTTTTTTTTTTGTTTTTTTTTAATAATTACTTTATTTTAGTTTGTCCTGAGCGAGGCGACTCTGACTTGGCAGCGCTCGCCTGGGGTGGCTCACCTTACCGCCGCCTCGTCCAGCCCTGGTGGGTGCTAAAAGATAACGGGGAGGGTTTTCATCCCCTTCACTCCTACGTGGATCCTATAAAGTCGTGGGGGGAGAGGGGAAGGGAAGGCCTTGAGATGAGGGCGAGTGTAAAAATAAAAGATCGATCCGGCCGCTTTTGTGATGGGCAGGTTGGTTCAGTTGCGTGCAACAAATCCTGTTGCTGCGTGCCGGGCTGTTGTTAAGTCTGGGCTGCTACGCTGCAACCTATCATCAGCCGGTTACAAAATACTGCTGCTGGGTTCTGCAGGTGCACAGCTGCCCAGGTGCTTAAAATGTGTCAGGAAAGATGCTCCGATTCTAAATTAAACGTTCATATTAAAGAGTATTTTTGCCTGTTTTAAACATAAACCAGGAGTGCCTGCCCCCCCATCCCCCTTTCCCCCAGCTGTTGGCCTTGGAAATTTTAAGGTTGTACAAATAACTTACTTGGAGGATCAAAGTTCATCTTCAGTGTGTTGGAATAGCCCTTACTGAAGCCAGAGGGATGTAAACATGTGCTTACATAGTTGTAAACATGCGCTAAATTGAAGTGTCAAGAGGAGTTGGACTTTCTTCAAAATTGTTGTTATGCATTAACACGTTAAAACTTAGTTTGGAGGTGCCTTTGAAAATGAATTGGTGGTTGGACTGCAGGGAACGGCCATGTCTTGGGGATGTTCCATTAACAACAGATGGCCAAGCTTGCTGTCGAAAGGCTTTTGTAACAGAGCGGTCTCGCTCAGTTTTGAAAGGGGGTCATGGTAGTAACCATTCAGTGCAAATGCTTTTTGTGCTTGGCCCTTGTGGCACAGCTTGCCTCCTTAACAAGTGGGAATGGCAATGTGTGCTGCGGCTTTCCTATAACACAGATCAGTGCGTGATTCTGTGATGCCCCTGTAGGCTATTAAGCTAAATAAATGGGTACTACCTGGGACTCTGCAGTGTGTTACTGATGTAACAGATACAAATGCTGTTGGTGGGTCTTCACAATTCATTGTGCAAATCTGAATTTTAATTTATGTAAGAGTGGTATGATACAGTCTGTATCTGGTACGGTCTGGACAAGTAAGGGCAGGAGTCTGATGCCTTTACTCATGACCTGGAGCACCTTGTTTCTCATGTAATCATAATTTGGTAGGGCTGACTATGATAAGAATTGGAAGTCAACTCTTAACAAAGTGTGGATAGAAGTTTGGTAGCATGGAACACAAGAGCTGTATGGTAGAACTTAAGTTGAACTTTATAAGTTGGGAATGCCTAGCTTAAAAAAGCATCAATTTTCATTTTTTTTTTTAATGCTCACTGTAGGTATTCTGAGGAGATACCTGCTGGGCTCTGGGTTGCAAGAGATCACAATTGCTGTCATCTGGGGTTAGAGTCTAATAATCAAGCAGCTAGCCCCAACCGTCCACAATAACTTTCCCCCAATAAGTTGCTGCTGAAGTAAACTTAGCCATATGATATTTATGTGAAACAAACACCTCAGGTGCAGCTATATGTAAGATTTTGGCATTTGCAGGAGTCATGGTAATCTTTTGGATATCAGTTCCAAGTTTCCTCTGAATACAGCTGCATAGCAGTGCAGGCAGGTATGTTGAAAGTTTCTTGATGGTCTCCTCACCCAGTGAGATTAAGGCATGTCTATAAATCAGTTTGCCACAGGCAGCTGCTGGCAAACCTTTTTTGTAATGCTAAATTTGTTTTCAAAAACAAGTGTAGCTCAATGCTGTTGGTGTGAGCAGAGACTTGGTCCGGCACCAAATTCAAAATCTGCCATCACGGTGTAGACAAGAATGGCTCCTGGTGAAATGCTGAACTATAGAAGATGAAATGCCATGAGTTTAAAAAGGTTGAGTAAAATTACTTTAGCCTTTGTTCCGGGAGTAGCCTTTCCTCTAGCATTCCTTAGGCTGAACTTCCCCCTGGCTGTGTGAGGGTAAAGCAGTCTGCTGTGATTCAGGAATAAGCCTCAGTGACTTGAGGAAAGTGGCTGTGGACCTTCTATGCGGATTCTGGGCTGGAGCATTCTCACGCGGTAATCGAGTGTAATATGCACAATTCAGAAAGCAAGTCTTGCCTTGCCTTCTTCAGTGAACCACAAAGATGGAGCAGGAGGAAGATCGGTACTGAACTCATGCATCTGGGGCCAGATGCGATCAGCTCTGCTAGCTTTTATCACATGCGTTGCACCATGCAGACACAATATTTCTTAGGGTGTGGTTTCTTCAGAACTTTAATCCAGAGTAATTGAAGGTTGCTAGTGATCTAGTAATGGATCTGCTTCGTTTTCCCCCAAGTGCCTGTTCTCTTTTCTCTCCCCATCCGTTTCGTGCTCCATGCTAGCACTGGAGTTCACCACCCCAGGGTGAGTAACTGAGAACAAACTCCCTTCTTTCTGCTTGATGACTTCCCGCCCTGCCCCCGCCCCCCCAGCATCCTGTATTCAGAGTCTTCTCATGGCTTTGTGAGCACTGGTGCCAGCACAAAGATGACGACGGGAGCGGAGCAGAAAGAGAACCAGACTAACCAAACCACTTTGTTTAAGTAACCTTGGAGCAAGCACCCTTGGTGTTTATATAGGTCTCCTAGGCTGGGCAACACACCAAATCCTGAAATAAATCCAGAGGCCATGGCTCACCAAACACCAGCATGTTTCTATTAGGCTGGTTATTCTTGATGACTCCTGCTGTGAGAGGGGCTAGAGTCAGGACCTACTGTTTACTAAAACATATTCTATACATATGGCATATTTTCCATGTTCATCTGAGGCTGCCAGGGACTCTACCCACTTTCTCCATGTCTGACATGGTAGAAATTTGCTCTCTGAGATTGTCTCGTATTTATGCTGACTGAAGATTTTAATCCTGAATGCTTGGAAGTTTTCTGTGTAGCTAATAAGCCTGCACATCTGATGTTTCTGATATTAAGAGTATAGATTAAAAATACCATGGTAAGACATGTACATGAACATGTAGTGTTCAAAAGATGATCACCACAAAAAAGTTAAATTATTTCATATTCTGTAGCTACATGTCTTGTATTTCTATTGGTCATACAGACCACACAAACTCGGAAGAATTACTGTGATTTGAACTACTAACTGGAGTATGCTGGGTTTTTTTGGTTTTGTTTGTTTGTTTGTTTGTTTTTTAATCTGTTTCATTTAGGTGGCAGCAAAGTTGGTCCTGTCTTTTTTAGTATTTGTCATGGGGGGGAAAAGCATGTGAGCTTGCCTCAAGGACTGAGAGTGAGACAGAGTAGGATGGAAAACTGTTGATGCAGCTTTCCTGACACAGCAGGCTAACACTGTAGGAAAATGGGAGCATTCAGATTGTTATTCATTGTGTTATTAGCGAAAAAAGCTTGATCATAGATTATAAGAATGCACATCAGTCTGAATGGCATAAATAGCCACATACATGCTGACCTTTTTCCTCTTCTGATATTTTCTGGAAGAGTGTTGCTTAGCAGAGCTCTCTCTAAGGCAATGAGATCGTTTTGCATTATGCTAACTTTGTTAGGGAACAGTTGGTATTAGACAGAAAAAGGAGAGCAAAAGAGCCTTTCCAAGACTGTTCTGGTTTGGGCTAGATAGCAAGGTCATTCTCTGGGAAAGAACAAACAAGGTCAGAGCCTCTGACCACACAGTTCAGAGATTGTTCTGGATGTCTGGTTTCCTATTTAGCAAATAGCAGGCAGGACTGTGTGGGAGATAGAGGTGGCCGAAACCTGTTACCACCCTACTCTCTTGGCTGCCTGAAACAATCTGCAGTTTTACTAGCCCATTTCCAAGTGAGTGGTTCTTACTGGGAGCAGGCAAGCAAACCATGCAACTAATGCTCATTAGCGTTCTTGGTTGTTAGCTTAGTAAAAGCCAAAATTAAGCCATGTGGAAGGTCTCGGAGCAGCAGCAGTGGTGGTGGTGTAGGTGACAAGAGCAGGACTAGGGATGAGGAGAACCTAGTTCCCAGCACTTGTGCCCATCTTCTTGTGATGACTTGCCCCGTTTCCTCTTATCTGCTGTCACCATCGTTATCACAATGACATGACAAAAGTTTATACTCTTCATGGTAGAAGTAAAAGTGTGTTTTTCCTCACCTGCAGCAGGTTACACGTCTTTTTAAAGACTGTAGGCTGTGTTGCTAGGATCAGCAACCTGGGTTTAAGTCTGAGGTTTTCAGAGGTAGTGTCTGCTTTTCCAGGTGAATTTTTGTGCCTTCAAAAGAAACAAGCAAATTATCATACATGTTCTTTTGTCTGAGAGCTGGATTCATGGGGTATATATTGATATTCTAGGGTTCTATTGACGCCTTTTTTCCTCTTCCCCATATTGTAATTGTGCTCCCATTACAAGAGATTGACTATGGCTGCTGATAAAAGCAGAGTTAGGACCAAATTTGAATGGATTAAAAAACACCCCAAACTCTCCTCATCCAAACAATAAAGCAGCACCAACCTTTTCTGAGCACAGACGCATGGACATTTCATTCTGGTAGCAGTACAGGAGTCAAAGTTCAAAATCTACTCCTCTGCTAAATCAGATGTTCCTATTTAATAAACTAAATTGATCCTGCATTTGTATCTTTATTCTACTAATGAGCGATGTGCCTTTTATCGAATTTCTTTGTTTTAAAATATTTTAAATATTTTAATTATTCTTTACCATATTAAAGCAGAGTAGCAATTCTTACTGCTTTGTTTCCCAGCTCTCTCGAACCTATATTTAAATATTCATGCTAAAGTGAGCAATAGGAGTTCTTCTACCATCTTTAGAGAGATCTGGACTTGCTTCCTTCTTCTAGCAAACTGATACAATCACCTATACACCATCTGTTTTCAGATTTCTTCAGATCTTATATTTCCCAGGTTATTTTTTTGTTCTCCAGATTGCCATGTCTTCCAGAGCTTCAGTCTCAGTTGTTGTGACATGCTTTTAATATTCCACACCACTACATCTATCTTCCCAATTGTGTTCATATATAAAACCAGACATAATTGCAGTCAACTGGCTTGTCTGTGGGAGTATGCTTTGACTCCAGTGGAACTTTCTCGGCACCATTAGGGATATCCAGAGCTCAACAAAAAAAATATATGTTTTGGATCCCATATCCATTAAAAACTTGCAAACCTTTTGTTTACGTTTCTCTCTTGCAAGCTTATTGCTTTTCCTTTTGGCATTTCATGCCACTTCTGCACGTACCTGAAGTGTTTTCTATTCCAACCTGAAGTGTTTTCTATTCTGAGTCATTTGGTTGAAATTGAGTAGACCACAGTTCTTCACCTCTGTGCTTGGTCCCTTGAAACTACTGGAGCAAACTAATGGAGCTCTGTCCTGAATCCTTCTGCATCGTGAGGTGTAGCTTAGGACATGAATAAATTCTGTCATCCTTCTCTCTTAGGTCTGTCTGTGCACGATGTTAAAATAGGCATACGTTAGCCTGCTTTCCATGTCTGTTACCTGACATGCTGACCCTAAGGACTGAAGCTTCAGCAGTGGGGGTATGCGTTGTCCAGCTGGAGCTAAAGCATATAAAGTGTGTGGAACAACTGTTTCCTCTGTGGATCAGGCAAAACGGGGAGGATTGGCACACGCTTTCTGGCAGTGCTCCTGGCTAGCTGCCCTGTGCCACACCTGCCACAGCAGGCACGCGGGCTTCCTTCTTACCATGTGTGCCAATTACTTTCATGTTCTTCTATGAATAACTTTAGAGATAAGTGGTTATTGAACTCTATCGGTTGCCAAGACTGATCAGAAACTCACTCCTCTTCATAGCTGACACTGCTTTCAAAAGTACTTGGATATCTGTTTATCACTTCAGTGAATTACTAGCTTCCAAATCCATACAGTTAGATGGTAGCCATGTGGGAGCCGAGGACTTCTTGTGGCCCTGTCTGTTGTAGGTTTTAAAGGATCAAACTCTGCTCAAGCTGGCAATGGCTGCTAAATACTGCCTTTGCCGGTTTATTGCTTTTTTTGACAGTGTAATTTCCTTTCATTGTGCTAGAGGCTTTTTCTTGGCTGATGTTTTTCTGCATAGTTCAGGGATCTTTTTGTTTCACCTGCTGTTACTTACATCTATGCCACAGATATCAGTTCAGTTGCGTAGATATCAAGCTTAACAGGTAGCTTGTTCTTTATGCCAGCGAATCTTAAAGGCACCACTGGGATGTTTTCTACAGTATAAGCCATGTTGTGTTCTGCTCTGTTGCTGAACATGGCGTAATGGTCCCAAATGGCAAAGATGAAGAGGAAACTTAACAGTAAAGTTTCTTTTGATGTTACAGGGCAGGCATACACCTCAAACTGCAGTTTAATCTTGTACTGGGCACAGTTTGTGTCCTTGTCTTCTCCCAAGATGAAGAGCGAGTTACAGAAACAAGATGTAGGAGAAGACATTCCTTTCCAAAAAAATCCTTATGAACATGATGGCAAAGCTGCAAGGCTTGGTAACTTTGCTCACTAGAAGATACAAGCATTCCAGTGATGCTCCAGCCACTCTGCATTAGGATTGTGGAGCACCTATCAGCATTACACTTTGTTAAACCAGATCTATGGCTGCTTTGTCTAAAGTGATTCAATGACCAGGATGTACTGTGGAAAGGGTGGTGCTCAAAAGTGTTTCTGTCTTAACACCCTCTGAGCTTGAGGATTTCTTTTCCTAAAAGTTGATGAGGCTGGTGACTTTCTTGGGGGAGCCCTGTCTTCCTTCTCCCCCTTGAAGTTGCTGCCAAGCAGAAAAGTACCTCTTGCAATGTGAAATGCTTCATCCTTTTTCCTAGTTGCAAAGATAACGTCCTTAAACAGGATGTGTCATTAGCTGGAAAAAATGACCGAGGCTGCGTAACACAGTTTTTTTGCAGACTGTGTACTGACAATACGATAGTTGTTCAGAGATCAAAGCTTAATGGCATGAATTGAGCTCAAATGTTGCAATTATTATTTTAGCAGGATGTTCTATTATTTCTAGATTCCGCTAGAGAGAAGAGCTCATTCTTGGAGAGCCAAAAAAAAAAAAATCTGCTAATATGGACTATGGATTTTTGGACATTGGCCGTGATAAAGCAAATCAGCTTTTGTGTTTGTTTTTGCCAGAGAATGGACTAGATTTTGGCTTTTTTTTTTGTATGGGGAAAGTAGGGAACGTTCAGTGTAATGTTGAAAGTTGAAATGCTTCATGTATTTCACAACCTTCCAGTGGAATCTGGATTTTTGTAAAATAGATGACTGAATTTCTTTACTTGGTGTTTAAGCAATCCCTCTTGCCTAAGTGCATGCCACAGTCTCTTGCATTTGCTTTTCTTTGGGTCAGTCCAGCTGTGGTGTCAATGCAAGCTTGACATCTTCTGTTGCATTGGAGCTGTGCTTGTTTCCACCAACAAGCCTTTTGAGCATGCCAGAAGTAATGAGAACCAGTTGTTGTGGTCATGCTCCCCTGTGACCTGGGACAGGTTTTTGAAACAGCTTGGTGCGTTGTGTCACAAGGGAGGTCTTTAAAACACCAGCCATTTCTGAAAATGTGGCTTTGTGTAAATGTCTAAGGAGGCACTGAGGACTTTGGATAATGTGGTCCAATTCGTATTATGGAATACTTTGTAAGCTAGTGCTTGACTCTTTGGGAAACAGTCCCCTATGGTTGATTTCAGGTTGGTAGGGGTGGGCCAGAAATACATCTTAGGAGTTCAGCTTTGACAGAAGAGGGAAGACACGTACTCTGAAGAGTTCAGGGCCAGGGATTTCAGTGCTCATTATGTAAATTCTGGGCCAGGTCTTTCAAAATGATCGTCTGCTCAGCTGTTCATAGTGGAGAATTCAGAAAGGCTCAGCACGTAATATACCGACTTCTGAAAAATCCATTTGCTCAGTCCTAGTGCCAAGGCTAAATACCTTTAGAAACCCCTTGCCATTTTGCTTAAATAGTTAGGAAGCCAGATTTCTGCCCCTAACATGACATTATATCAGTTCCAACTCTTGCCAGAGCAAGATCCAGGCTTCCTTCTCTGTGTAGGACCTAGTGCAACAAGCAGAACCTAGTATTGGGCTCGGGTTATGTCACTAGTTGTTTTAATAGCAGCAGTTAAAGTAGGTTGTGAATAGGTATTTTATCATCAGCCTGTGCTAAAAGGAGGAGTCCTCTTCCACTGGTTGTCTCCAGTCTTCTGTGAGGTTGGGCCCCCTTAGATAATAAAGGGAAGTCATTTATTCAGTGTTTTGTAGCTGTGTGCACGCTGCCTTAAGGATCCTGTGGATGAGTGACATGCTATGCGTCTTGGTTTTGTCTGGGCCAGAGGTGGCAGGTCGCTAGAGGGATTCCATGAGACTGTTTCATCAGTTTACTGATGTTTTGGCACTATCCTTTAATGTTAGTTTTCCAAAATGTGACATGTTCCTCAAGGAGGGACAATGAGTTAAACTGGTTGTGGATTGTCATGAAGGTAGATCTTCAAGTGTGTCCGTCATACAAATCATCGTTATTTAGAGGGCAGATGGATGGCCATGGTGAAAGCAATGTACTAGTTGCTTTCAGTATTAGTAAGCACTGGAGAACAAGGCCAGAACCTGTTTGCTACCTAACCTAAGGCCAGGTGGTTAGTGTGTGTAAAGTGATGTAAACTAAGAGGATCTTGCCAAGAATTACCACCCAAATATTGTTGCTTGTGGTCCTAATTAAATTCTTGCCTGAGGACCCAAAAGCTCTCCAATCACCTTGTTAGCAACAAGGAGTCGGTGTAAACCCTGTGATGTGACCTGGGTGATTTTGAAGAGGAAAGCACTTCTTACTGAATGACTTTTTAGATGGAATAGGAAACTTTGTGTCCGATACTAATTTGGCAGTGGGAGAAAAATGTTCTCTGTGGGGAGGTTATGAAAGGTTTGCTTTTAGTGCCTGTGTGGCTCCACTGATAACGATCCTGTGTCCAAGGCAGCAGGCTGTAGGTTCAAAGCTCACACCTCCACTGCTGATCCTGCATTGCTCGTGATTGCTACAGAGTCTTGCAGTGCTTAAACGAGGAGACAGACGTGTGGGATCTGGAGGTTATATTCTCATCTCTGCTTTTGCTTTGCTTGTGGCCTCAGGTGAGTTGCTTGAACTCTCTGTGCTGCTAACAGTTTTCATGGCACCTTTTCATAATTTAGTTCAGGCTCTTCAGGTTAAAAGATTACTTTAAAAGAGCAATACTGTTATTCCTATAAAATTATCATTGTTTGGGTGGCGGTTTCCCCTCTTTCCTAGGGCTTTCGTAGGATATTATCTCCAATTAGATCTCTAGCAACAGGATAAAAAATTGCTTGCATTTGTCCACAGCTGCTCTTTGTCTAGCCTAATCTCAACAGAATTGGGATTAATGCTGGTTTTCCTCCTCCTTTAATCTCAACTGAAGTTGCATAGACGCAAAGTGCTTTTTGCTTTCTGGGAGCTGTGGAAGTTATGGTGAAGGTGTTCTCCAAATACTTCTGTCTTGAGAGCTTCTTATGGCCTTGCACAGTCATAGGTTATCAAAGTAGATGAAGTTGTTTAAGAGTAAGTTTCTTGGTTGTAGCTACTATGCTGGCAGAAGCAAAATCCTGGTGCTCTGCAGAGAAGTGGCCAAGATGCTAGACCTTGATTTGGGAGATGTGGATTTAATTCTGGACTCTTGGCATAATCTGCACCTCTGTTACCTAAATGCCCATCCAGGCCACTAGTTCTCTGATGGTTTGTCTTGTTTGAGTCAAAATGTCAGTTCATGAGGCAGGCACTTCTGTCCTTGCCTTGGTGTTCACAGCCCTCATGGGGACCTGCTCTCAACTGATGGCATATAGAGCACTCTGGGACTTTGGCCTTGGATCTGGGCTTTGCAAAGTTGGCATGGCTTATGATATTGCTTGCTCCACAAAATGCAGCCTGACACTGCCTAAAAGAAATGAAATGTTAAGACATTTCTCAGCATTCCCAACAGGACTATATTTCTGCTGAAATCTGGTGTTTGTGTGGCAGAAAGTGTAATGTGCTATACCATGTCTGCTCATGGGAGAGGAACAGCACTGGCTCTAGTAGTTCAAACCTGTGCTATGTCCAGCAAATAATGCCTTCCCCCCCCCCTCATAAAAGCATCGTCTTTAGATATTAGATTGGTACTCTCCATGGCTGCTTGGTCTGTGGAGAGTCGCCAGTGGTGGTAGCTTTTGCGATGTGGAAAATCTGATGGAGAGAACAAGATAGAGGCTGCTAATGGATTTCATGGAGGCCACCGAACCTTCATCAACTAGTAAAACCTTTTAGCTCTGCTGACCAGGACTGGGTTTAAGTCATTGCTGGAGACATAAAGGGTCTACAGCCTCTTGCCAGAATCCTGAAATGTTCCAGTCTCATAAGGTTTAATAAGTTCGCTTTGTTCCCTGACTAAATAGTGATTTCTTCTCTAGGGGAAAGGTTTTTTCGCCCCCAAAAGAAAGCAAACAGCTGCATTGTTTGCAGAAAGCTGCTTTTGAAGGCTATTTTATGTTTACTTAGTACAGACACCAGGCATGGGGGTGGGGAATTGATTCCCTGCCACTTCAGCTTTTTTCCTCTTTAAATCTACAGCTGTAAAAATACACTGCTTTGTATTTGAGGTGGATTGGGTCTGGAGACTCTTGGCATACCAGCTAATGGACTTTTCAACAGCCATTCTACTTCCAAGTAGTAGGTAGCACTGATCTAGAAAGAAAGAATTGTGTTTCACTGTCAGCATTTTCAGAGGCCGCCCTGTAGCCCAGCTTTCTCTTACGAGTAATTTTCTGAATTGCACACTGAGTTGGAATTGCAGCCCTGTAGGTCTTGAGGCCGTGCAGGGTTTCTGCAGTGGGGGGAAATGTCATGTACAGGGAGCCTTCTGCAAAGGCAGGCCATGGGACAAGTGTGCAGACCCTGTGCTTTAATTGTGCCGGTGGGTGTTGCGGCTGCTGGTCTGGGCGAGTAGAGAAGGTCCTGACCTGGTGTTAGAACTTTGCTAAGAGCAAAGCAGGAACCCCAGGCCAGCTCAGAAGGTACATGCAGATTGCTCTGCACCTCCTGCCCATCCCCTTATGTCCCCTGATTCTGCAGCCTAGACAAGCTCTTTTGTAATTTTAAGGGTGAGCTTTTCCCTAGGAAGATACTGGGGGAAACGGTATCAGAAGATCTGGGGAAGTATTTGGATGTCTTTCACTTGATCCCTCCTGTGTGTTTTTTTTTTTTTTTGGTAAGGAATTGGGAAAACTTGAGACACTTGACAAATAGAATGTTAATTGTGCGCAAGTCTGAGTGGCATGTTGGTAGAGCATGCAGTGACCCCTGTATACCGGAACCCCACCATTTATTTGCTGGCTAAATAAAAAATGGCTTCTTAATCCTTAGTTTTTCGTGGCTGGTTGGTTAACTGAATGTTCGTTGCTGTATCTACATGTTGCACAGGGCATATGCTTGGATTCAGGATGTTATTCCGAACACGCATTACTTGTTTCAATTATCAGACAGCCCCTTCTGATGATACCTGTTTATTTGTGGTAAGGTGGCAGTTTGAGTTTGCACCTGAGCTACTAGACAGCTGCCAGGTGTACCCCGAAGTTGTAGGAAATTTGAGACTACATGGAGCACACCAGGGGAGACTAAGTTTTGCAGTTGTGTTGTGTATGTTGGTGAAGAGGTGGAGAAATGCTGAAGCAGAGGTAGACAAAAATAGATTTCTGGGTGATGAAGAGTAGTAAGCCTGATGCATCTAGGCTTAAAATCGCTGTATATTGGTATCTACCTCTACTGGAAAACTTGCAGTGTTCACACAATGAAGAGATTGGATGTGAAAACTGGATGTCTTACGTAAAGATCTCTCCACAACTAAGTTGCACTATTTGTTGCAGTTGAGGGAATTCTTCCTACTTTCATGGACTAAGGGCTTTATGCACTTTAAAAGGATGGGTCCAGTATTGGCAGGTACAAATCCCCATTCTCTTCAGCTGAGCTGTGGTACTGTACATCACAGAAAACTTAAGTGATGGTGATGAATTCATGCAGCTTTTCTTATTCTAGACAGAAACAGTATTGCTGCTTTAAGCAGTTCCAGCTAAGTGTCAGGAGTGATCACTGATACCTACTGTTGGCTCAAAATTTTACTTAAGTGAGACACAATAGCCTGCATTGGAAACTGGCTGGTATTTGTGTGTTTTGGCACTGCAGTGCTAAATGGCAAGTTGGATTTCCCACCTATGTTGAACTTACCAGACTAGTCTGAAGTGGAGATACAGATGGACTTCAGCTCCAACTGAGCTGGGAGTGTTGGGTCTATCAGTTTTCTGCATCTCTGGCTTACGATTCTTGCCAACTGTCAGCTGGAAGAACAGCTGAAAGGGTGCTAACCCATTTTCCTCCAAGATTCTTAGTTTGCAGAGCATTTTCTGATGCATTAGTAACTCCAGTGGACCTAGTTAACTTGATTCAGCAGTGAACTGAATACGTCAGCCTCTGTGGATCAAAATCAGAGACAGCTCTAGGCATCAACAAACCTGTATTACCCAGTCTGTAAAAGATACTGGGGCAGAGTATGTCTTTGAAGCTGTCACCCCAGCACGGCTGAAAGAAGAACTGGGCACGCTTCAGGTTCAGGTTTTGTGCTCTTGGTGATTATCCTGTGTCAGGCCCTGTCCCCTAGTTTAATGTAGGGACTTAACTGGTAGTGCCTTCATCTGGGCCAGGATTTCCAGTCTTCAGGCACAGTCCTTACACATCAGTATTTTTGCTCTGTTTGAAACTTGTATCCAGGCAAACTGGCCTTATTTGAAGGCCAGAACACTTGCTTTGTTCCCAGTAAAGTAGCTGAACTCCAGAGAGCTGGAATCCAAGCAGATGGCCACAGCTGAGTCTTCCTGGCTGCACAGGCTTCTGCTGATTAGCTGAGATGTGTTAAATGATCAGATATGTGCCCTTGTCTCACTACCATTTGCTAGTGCAATGTGAACCTTACAACCTCTATAAAGCAATATTTCTGTGTTCTGGATCCTGTGGACTGACTGCAATTGCGAGGGATCAGTGCCTGGATTTTCACTGATGTGGATTAAACCAGCTACCCTGTGATAAACTGAAACATCCCACAGACTGCTTCAGAATTTATTCTGCCTCTGTGCAGGGTATTAAGGCATAGGAGCTGGGTGTGTTTCTGTTGATGAGAATGCCAAAGGTCTCTTTGGCTCTCCCTGGCATCCTTCCTGCACTCTTCCTGTGGCACTTTATACTTGTGGATTTTGGTATTTATCTGTAATTGCTGGAAAGCATTGGAAAACAGTTTGTTGTGGAGAGTTGGCAGTATTGTAGAGGGGGGAGTATGGAGTGGGTACTCTGAATGCCCTTATGAAGATAAAATCTGTTGCATAGCTACCGGTGATTGCAGAAGGTTGTGCAGTCCCTTCCTGTCCTCTACTTCTGTATGCTGAACTTGTCCAGTGGCTGCAGGATTGAACTTGGGCAGAAAGGCTTATGCTTTGTGGCATGCTGGAGAGCACAGCAAAGCAAATGGAGGTCAGTGACCCACAGGCCAGTATCCTTGTGGAAAAATGCTTGAAAAGAGCTAGTGTTCTGTGAAAGATTTTTGCACCAAGTTAGTGGTCACAGAGCACCTGTGCACTATGTGAGTAGCAATCCAGGGTGCTCAGTAGGTCGAGTAAAAGCATTGTTGCCAAATCCCCTGAATCCTGAGCAGAAACAAGTCGGTGGAGGGGGTACAAAGGAGGGGTGACAATATTCCCTACTTAGTTTTGTCTCTGGGTTACATGTTAATTACAGCTTTAAATGTGTAACGCTGATGTGCAGAGGAGGTGCTGCAAAGACCCCTGTATCCAAGCTGTAAGCAAAGGTGTGCTTTGGGTCCATGAGCATGCGTGCGCAGTCCTCAGCAGCCGGGGTTTGTCCTCTGAGATTGTCCACAAAGGGCAGGTTTTTTCCCTGCTGTGGATGTGCTATTAGCCTGTCAAGTGCCTCACTCTGAGTGTGGCTGGGAATTCACTATCTACTAGCCAGATGTGCGTGCAGCTGGAATGTGTTAGTGCCAGGGTGCTCCAACCAGCAGGAAACACTGGGCAGGGGAGCAAGGCTCTCCTGTCAGATCAGTTGGGCATCCCTCTGTGAAGGAGCATCTGTGGAGGTCATGTCGGTGAATTACAGCAATACCTAGCCGAAGTTAATGAGCCCATGCTGACTGTACACTCAGCTGCCTGCGTGCTGACACGAGGTTCAATTTGTAGGGTTTTGGAGGCATCTGTTCTTTGCTTCCCTGTGCTAGCATTAAGAAGCACTGTTGTCCTGTTTTGATACTACAGTGTAATTGTCTGTAGAACTCAGCGTAATGGGGTTTCATTGTTTTTGTTAGTCACGTTAGGGAAACTTTTTTGGTAATACAGACCTGTATTATTGGAGCCAAGTTTCTAATCTGCCAGTCACTGTAATAATGGAATTTACTTTTGGATGATACTTAAAGGCCACAAATGTTCATTAATGCAAAGCTCACATCCAGAATTGCCATTTATCATCTAGTCTTACTCCAGTGTAGGACTGCTGAGAGCATTTCCTGAGGAAGTCTTATGTTCCTAGTACATTTGTGGATTTTTGGGAACCTTTTCAATGCAGTTTGCAATCAGGCATGCAGCTCTGAATCACAGGGCTAGGGTACTGGTATGTGGGACACTAGAATCAAAAGCATGTGTGTTCCCAGTTTAACAGATGTTGGAGGGAATGGTTTTCTCTCGCTGTGCGTTTGGATCAGCTGCTAGCTGTCCTGTTAACGCTGAGCCTGTCAACAGAGTGTATTCAAGTACATAAATCAGAATTAATTTGATGTGGATTAACTAAATTCCTGTGTGGATGCTTACTCAGAATGAAACTGCTCTTAATCTGAAGTGGCCTTAAACTCAAAAGTAAATTAAGCTATGCCAAATTAATTCTGGAAAAAAGATTTAATGAAGGTTAACTAATGTACTATAAGCTCACATTTCCATTTGATTGAGCCTTCCTGGAAGTCTGTGTGTACCCAAGCCTATACCATGCTATTATTAATAGACACCAAAGAGATGAATGTGTTTTTTAACCTTTTATACTTTCTCATACTCTCGCAAGGTGTGTACTGTATGGACCCAGTTCACAACAGTGTTGGAGGCCAGTTGGTTGCAAGACCTGAACATTGTCTCAACAGCAATTTTCCATTCACTTTATCCAAATGTGAATGGCTGCAGGGTCATTCTTAGTCACTTACCTTCAAGGAAATGGGCATTTCTCCTATGCCTCTTATGTGCATAGCATTTTCTCTTACAAGCGGTGGTGATGACTGGATTTCAAAACAAAGGCTTTCCTAATTTGGCAGCACGCTTTTCACCATTATAAAAGTAAATACGGAAAGAAGCTTTAAAAAAAAGGTTTGAATTGCATGGTTCAGTCTCATTCAGAGGGGTCTCTAAATTAGCTTTCAAAGCCTATGATTTTATCCTTGTTCTGGGCTGTTCTTATTCGTGGAATTTTGGGGCAGGAAGGAAGAAAATTGTTGTCCTGCGGGTATTGCATTCTTTTGTGCCTCAGAGCTCTGAGGTAAGAGACAGTGAGTCTAAATCTGAGCTTACTGAGACCCATGAGACTTGGCTGGAGTGCATGGGGTAAGAAGGCAGCAGTGGGGAGTGCCATGGAGGGCTGCAGGGTTACATGGGGTCACAGAGTGCAGCCTCAGCCTTTCCCTGTCTTGTCACCTTTTCTGTTCTGACAGACACAGCTTTTCCCTTTCAGCTCTTTATTTTTTCTTTTTTTTTTTCCTCCTGTAGTTAATGTCCAGCCACATCTCTGCTGTGTACTGCCACTGCTGCTGCACAAAGGGAGCTCCAAGGCTTTGTTGAAGGAAGATGGCTTTCTGGACGCAGCTGGGATTGCTGCTATGGAAGAACTTCACCTACAGAAGAAGACAGACTGTAAGTATTAGCCAAAGGTTTTTTGAGATCTAAGTTGTAGCCTTGTAGCTTACTCTTCAAGCAAAACAGGGAAACATCCTGTATCTTAATGTTTTACCTCTAGTGGACCCTGGCAGAACAACTGGTCTGCCTTTGGAAAGACCTGAATCAAATTGAAGAGAGTGGTGGGTGGACAGAAACCAGAGGGCTTGAAGGTTCAAGACTTCTGTCCTGAATCCCAGTGTGAGAGAGTGTCCAGAGTACTGAAACATTCATGTCGAATCAGGCAGAGAGGGTGCCCGACTGCTATGCAAGGAAGAGGTAAAATGAAAACCCGTGCTATGACCTGCTCCACTCTGCAGGTGGGGGCGTT
This sequence comes from Balaeniceps rex, assembly GCA_013401315.1. Taxonomy (NCBI): domain Eukaryota; kingdom Metazoa; phylum Chordata; class Aves; order Pelecaniformes; family Balaenicipitidae; genus Balaeniceps; species Balaeniceps rex. The sequence goes on along the minus strand of VYZW01048222.1, from coordinate 9,703 downwards.
GCCAGACTGCAGGGATGTATGCTCAAGTCTAAAAGCTTTTGAATGCTGCAAGCTGCAGCAACAGCAACAAAATTCTGCCGTTTCCTAGTGGCAGAAGCAGTGGAGGCAGTGGCAGCATCTTCAATATCTTTGATCAGGGAGAGAAACCCAGCCCTTTTGTGTAACTTCACAACAGGAGGTAAAGTTTAAGTGACTGCCATGTTACATTGGCATGGAGACAAAGCCAGGCAACTGATGTTTTTCTACCAAGGTGCATTCTGATTAGTTTAAGTGCTAGCCTCACCATCTGTTAGCAGTGTGGGAATGTACCTGTTCAGATAGACAATATGCAACAAGAATTTCTCCTTGTGGTGACAAAGGCACAGGAGCATGAATCCAGTGTGGTGTTTTTAAAATTATTCTGCCTTTATGTTAATGAGACCTCACAGGATGCTGTAACTCCTGCAGACAGCTAAAAGCTGAAGAAAACACGCTATTTCCCTTCCGGGGATTTAGGGGATAACTGTGTTGGACAAGGGCATGTCCTGTACAACAGGCCTGTGCAGAGGATCTGTCCTGTTAGATCTGACCTTGAGGAGGTATGAGTAGGGAATGTGAAGGGAACATGAGTTACTGAGGTGGTGAGTGGAAAGTGGTTTCACTGATAAGCTTTCTGAACCCTGCAAATGTCAGGGTGCTTGCCAGCTGGTTGGGGCTGAGTTGTTTTAGATACTTGGTGTCGCAAGGGAGGGGAGAATATCATATTCACCACTGGAGATGGAGACAGTCTCTGAAATCTTTGCTCAGGTGTCTGAGGTTTGTTTTCATAGGACTTGGTCCAGTGAATTCAGAGCTGGAATTAGTCCATTCTTAAATAAAACCAGACAAAGGGGGCTCATGTCATCTTTGACTCTTCCTGTATACTTCCATGTGGTTACAGAGCTGCCACTGATGGCAGGAATTTCTATGCGATTTGCATGTTTTTGTCCTTACCCCAGGAGCCTTGATCTCCTAGGGCAGGACTGCCCAGCTGAGAGGCAGTGGGCTGTGTCAGCTGCAAGGAGTGAGGCTGTCTGCTCTCTGGACGTATGGGCCAGCACCTGACCTTGTCAACAGCCTCATAATTTGGAAGAATGTTGCAATGGAGCTGGGGAAGACAGTCTCAAAACTGGCTACAGCTCCTAGAAAGCTAGGCTGTTCTCAGCTATTGCCCATGTAACCTAGGCTCTCGGATCTGAAAACAGTCTCTTCCTCTCTCGCCACTAGAGATCTTACTCTTGACCTCTCCCAATCTGCCTTTAGCAACTAGGGGAACTCTAGGACATTGATGGATCCTCTGGAGCAATGCTTAAACTGGGAGGAGATTTTGGAGGAGTTGAGTTTTACACTGAGGATGATGGCTTTTTTGTCAGGGTCTTCTAAAAATAATGCATCAGGTTTGAAGGTTACTTGAAGAGGTCTGAGCCTAGCATGCATGTCCTGTAAAGGTAGCTGTAGGCTAGCTTACTGGGCAGCAGAGGTGCATTTGGATCCTTTGGCGATGCCACAAAAACATGGTAGGCTAAGCATGTGTCAGTGAAAAAGACCTTCCTGCTTGTAGTTTTGTCGTGATCATGGATCTGCTCAGCTATTTCTTGGTACCTTCTGGCAGCTTCTGTATTGGTTTCCCATAAAGTAACCCAAAGGGCGTGCAACTACTCATAGTCTCTATTCCACACTGATGATGAGAGGTAGTGGAGGCCCCATCCCTGGAAACATTCAAGGTCAGGTTGGACGGGGCTCTGAGCAACCTGATCTAGTTGATGATGTCCCTGCTCACTGCAGGGGGGTTGGACTAGATGACCTTTAAAGGTCCCTTGCAACCCTAAGCATTCTATGATTCTATGATATTAGTCAATTCACAATGCAGGCCTAAGACATGGCTTGTTTTTGTGGCGTTCCTATATCTGTGGGGTTTTTCTCATTAACTGTTTCCATTTGGGCATTACCTGAAGATGTCAGGAAGGGAAGGCCACTTAACAGAAAATGGCAGAAAAGTAGTAGAACATCTCTTTTCACCGTGCTGTTACATGGCTGCACAGTCATTCATCTATTTCCTTTCCTGTTAGACCAGTGTCTGTGAGCTGGGTATGCTGGTGATGGCTCTGTCCCGTTTGTACTTACCGAAGATGTAGCCCAGAAATAGTTTGGTCCTTACCCTTCCTCTCACAAGAAGTGTGGGCTGGCCCTTTGCTTCCCACCGAACCCTCTCCTTGGCTGCTGTGAGTTTGGGCTGCATTGCGAAAGACTGGTTCAAAGCTCAGCCTGACGTGTGCAATTCAAGCGTTACTTTGTACTGGATAACTTCCAACAGCACGGGAGTGGGGTGAAGGAGTTTACAGGGGGAGAGGAGGAAAGAAAAATCGTGTTCAGGGGTCACTGTGTAAAAACATTTCTCTCTCCCTGCTGTCTTGCTAATGAGGAGACACCTCAAATGTGCATGGAGAGACTGGTCAGCTGCTGGTAGCTCCCTGCATTGAAACTGGACCATAAAGGTGGGGAGGGTGGTTGGCAGTGAGATGGGGTGATAGTTTGGTTAGTTCTTGCTCAACAGATTTCCTGTTGACACAGTGTAGATCTCAATATGCAGTGGTATCCTGCATCATAAGCCAACTGGTATAAATTAGGCATGCTTTGGGGACTAGCCTCAGTAAATTAGGAGCAGTTTATTCTTGGCCAAGTGCTGCCTCTGAATTCACCTGCTCTGTGCAAATGGGATGTTCCTCCTTCAATTCCAGATGGAGCAGGGGTGGCAGAGGGATTGGAGGTTTGAAGATTCATTTCACTATTTACCAGGCTGGTCTAGTAGTTACAGCACAAAAGTGGGTGAGGAGACTTGTTTTTTGAGTATCTACTTAGTATGAACCTGAGTGAGACATGTCCCCTTCAGTATCTCTGTGTTGTCCTCTGCAAAGGCCACAGTGGATGAAAAGTGCTGTCAGAGGAAGGTCAGGAAGCAGTAGGGGAAGGAACCTACTGACCTTTAGGAGCAAAAGGAAGAGAATTCAGTTTTTGTTGAACAGCTCAAGAGGCTGGTCAGGGAGTCCAAACTCTCTATTGAAATGCTGCTGACACATTGAGCTTGACCCTGTGCAAGCCTCTGGTGCAGCAGTTGCCAGCTGTCTCTCACTAAGTAGAATTTCAGTGGCTGCCATGTTGCAGCAGTCTTCAGCCGGAAAGGTGCAACTTGGTCAGTCCAAACTGAATCCCTCCCTTCTCTGTCCTCCCTGAGCCTGTCAATCTGTGAATAGACACATGTGTGCAGAGGCATACAGTGCTGTGCACACCTCCCATGTGTGTGATGTGTGTAATTAACCATAATCAGGCATGCAAAAGAGGAGCCATGTGTGCAGGTGGCCAGGCTTCCCCTTCAACAACAGGGCCATTTGGGCACTACTGTCCACCGCAGCATGATGTGGCTGGGGTGGATATTTCTCTGAGCAAGCCAGGGCTTGATCTCAAGGGCAGCATTTTCTCGTTGGTTCTGTAGCAGTTGCAGGGCTGCGAGAGGCTTATCTGGCCACCTTGGTCACCCAGAGAACCCTCCACAAGCCCAGCTGACACTGTTCTTCCCCGAACAGTATAGTGGCAGTCACATAGGGTGCATGCTCCTTGCCTACAGCCAGGGTGGCAGAGGGCTGTAATGTGTGCCAGAGCATAGCCATCGATGCTGGCAGAGGGAATGGCTTGTCCTAGTTTCACAGCCGCCTTTCTGTCAAGAGGAGAAGTCCTGCTGCATCATCCTGGCAGCAGCTGTGAGGGGATTCTGAAAAGGGAAGGAGTAGACAAGTTGTCAGTGTCCTAGCTCTGAGCATCTCTGACCTCTGGGAGACAGACCACTCTTTAGTGTAGAAGGAATCAGACTGTCACTGTTAATGGCTGTGTATGTGCTGCCACTACATTGTTTATTGTAAAAACAGAGACCAAAGTTACTGAGGCACCTTCCTGGCATCTTTGTTAGCACGATCTCAGCAGAGTTTCTTATCCAGTACGTGCGTGAAAGTAACAGGTGGGAAGCAATATCCCAAACTCATCCTGCAGAGCCTGGCACTGTTACCAGGGGTGCCTGGGAGACTGATGCTCAATGTTTATGTCTTTTGGTTAGGGTTGCCATTTGGCTGGGCATCATCCATTAAGGGTATCTGTGAAGAGCCATCCTAGATGTTTTCCTCTGCTGGATCAAGTGGCATCTGTTTTAATGCACTGGTTTTTTACAGAGTGAGATTATTTTGGGGTACAGTAGTCGCCTGGAAGTCTCACCTCAAAGTTTGCATGGAGTGCCTTGTGCTGAGTGTCAAGACCCTAATTTTAGCTGTTAATGGTGTAACATGGGAAAACACGTTTGTGTGTGTGGATTCTCTCTCCCACTGGGGTGCAGGTCTTATCCTACCTGGCTTGTAATAAGAATGTTGTAGACATCTTATTAGAAAAGATGGGGTTTTCCAGGAAAGAAGGGGAAAAAATTTCTCTTTACTTGACCGAGAAAACACTCTGGTTTCCCTCTCCCAAAGGAGGAAAAACATAAGAAGAAGCAGCATAAAAAGCTTTCAGTTTTTCCTTGTCTCATGGCTCACCTAAAATGCATGTTTAGACAGCCTTTCTGGAGTGGGAAAGAAGGGGTGTGGCTGGTGCAGCTCAAGTCTAGGAAACCTCAGCTTGTATCTCAGAAGCTCTAGGCTGAAGTGTTGCTTTAACCACGTGCTTCTGTGGGACATGGCACATCTCAGTGAATTTTTCTGTGCTTCAATTCCTTGTCTAAAAAATGCTCTGCATTTAATAGAAGGCCTTTGTTATATTCTTGTCTAGTCCCTCTAAATAACGGACTTCTTTATATCTTTACCTGACACTCACTGCCTATCTGTAGGCACCCTGGGCCAGTGGGTGCCTACCTTTGGGAACAAATGTACATTAGAACAAAACAATAACTAGGTATGAGCTTAATTGCAGTAACTCTGCTTTTCTGATACAAGTGTACTTCTGCAGCACTGAAGTTGAAAGATTTGGCATAGCTATGCACTGGCACAATTTCCATGCCTGATGTGTTAGGGTAGAAGCTCAATGGTTTACTGTGAGAATGGGATGCAAGTACTTCCCCCTATCTCTAAAATATGAGGTGAAAAATTCAGCTCATTGCTGCGAAGATTCATTGGGAGGTTTCTTTCAGTCAGGGGACAAAAAGAACTATAAAAAGAAGCCAAAAATAGCCCTGTGTGCATCCAGTTTAGTCCCATAACTGGCACATATCAATGAGAAAAGCCTGTAATTCTTTGCAGATTAGCCTCTGAAGCTGGAGGAACAAAGTTCTTGGTCCTGGAATGCATAGGGAAAGTGAAGTGAGGCAGTGCTTGCAACACTGTCCTGGCTTACAAGTGGATTGTCCTGGAACCTCTGTTCTGTCCTGTATTTTGAATATGATGTCTTAATACTTTGTCTTTATTGTTTCCAGTTCCAGCTGCTGATCGAAGTTGCCTGGCCTCTGTTTATCTTCTTCATCCTGATCTCTGTAAGACTTTCATATCCGCCCTACGAGCAGCATGAATGTAAGTACCAAACACAGCAGCTGCACCCAGAATGGTTGTTGTTTCATGGTTAGAAGGTAATAATGCAGCTGGCAAGATGCAAAGAGCAGTGGCAGTGGTTGCATACTTCAGTCAGAAGTCTTCAGGGAAGTTTTAATGGCTCCTTTCCTTCCACCTTGGGGACTGCAGTGTGTTCTGACATGTTAATGTTGCTCCAGGACTGTACATTGCTGCTGTTTTTCTTGCTGTTCCTCACTTTTTTTGTTTTCTAATGTATTAGCTGAGAATTTGCTGTAGAACTATGACAAGTCTGCAAAACCCACACAGAACCCAAGCCTTATTTCTCATCATTGATCTGTATGTGACTTAGCATAAAAGAAAGCAGTGTTCAGATCTGTAAGAAAGCCATCTCATTTTCAGGCAGTGATGTGGGTTAATGTATCACATTAAAGAGCACAAAAGCAATTCCATTTCTTCTAACCATTAGACTGTTAGCTCTGTATTCAGTAGATTCAGCAGTGATACATTTGTGGGGAAAAACTATTCTGCTTTTCTCTTTACATCGTAAAAGGGCACATTTCTGCTTTTCTTTCAAAGGAAGCTTATTCTTGCTCTGCAAATGACAATCTTTAGGCCTCTATTGGTTGCCATTTGATTTAGGAAGCATGACTTGTTTATTAGCAACATGGTTTGTCTTACTGTGATTGGTGACAGCCTCCTACTACAATTAGCTGACTGTGGAAGAGCTCTTTGTTTATCTTCCCTTTGCCTGATTACTGCAAGGTAAGGTTTAAGGGTCAGCACAACATGATTTTGGAGGGCACTTGAAGTGTTTCATTCTTAAAATGGGTGAAGAACTAGCTCTTACAGCACTTACCCTGTGGTTCTTTGGAGTGGCTGGGGCATTTTATGCTGCTTGCTGTGCTTTCAAGCTAGCAAGGATCCTTTCAAAGCAGAAGTGTTAATGTTTGCAGTTTCCCATTACACTTTGGACACTGGTCCCATGTACTGCCTAACTCACTTTCTGCAGTGCTTGGCACAGTAATTGAAGCTTCCATAAATTAAATCTCATACTTTGCTGCATGACATTTGAATTGCCTTTTCTGACTGACTGTTACAGTGGCATTAGGAGAGATACCTGTAATATGGAATGAAGCTGAAGGGAAGCAATAAGCAGTCTACTCAGCTGGTATAAATAACTAGCAGCCTCAATGGTAATTTGTCTCAGGTGTGGCAGTGCTGTATATAAACTCAAACCTAGCAAGAGCTGCGTTTTCGTAGAGCTGTTTAGATTGGGCTCGTTTGTCATCACCCTCCTTGTAAATCCTTTGCTCTAGCACCCTGGTGTCACAAGTGGAGCTTTGAGACTTTCACCTGCAGCCCTTTTTCTTCCCATTTATGTTGACTGATGTTGTTTTGTCTGCCTTCTCCCTTGTGTTGTCATCAGGAATTGTAGAATGTAGGGCATCTGGTAACTTTTTAATTCACTTTTTATGGTTAGCTCCTCTCCATTTTTCTAAAAGCTGCTGAGAACAGGTAACTAAATTGTTTCATTTAAGTCTGGGTTGTCTTCATTGAACATTCACTCATATGCTGACAGATAAGGATGTGTTGTATAGTAGAACATTTTTAGCTGAACTGTGAGCAGAGATAGAAAGAAACAAACCTTGAGTTCATGGTGAACTCTGTGGCAAACTCTGTGGATGCCTAAGGGAAACAGGATTGTTATCTGTAATGGCAGTGCTGTATTCTGTTATGAAATCACTTGCAGGTAATGCCTGATGATAGCAGTAACAGAGCTGCATGCAAGTGCTTTGTAGCCTCCAGATAACCTCAGTATTTTAACGGTATTCAACAAACAGATAAGATTTTCAGTTATCTTTTCCTGTTTGAGGAGAAGAACTACCAAGGATTGGGCTGTTTCTATGGTCAGACTTTCCAGTCAGGATTTTTTATTTCTAGCAGGTTGGCTTAGTGTGAGGAACCTTTTTCTGAAAACACAGGGGAAAATTTTGCTAGCTCTTAAGTGATAAGTTACATGGCTTTTGCCAGACCAGCCAGAGAAAACATCTTAGATTGTGTTGTGGTTTAACCGCAGCCGGCAACCAAGCCCCACACAGCTGCTCTCTTCCTCCCCCCCAGTGGGATGGGGAGAGAATCGGAAGAGCAAAAGTGAAAAAACTGGTGGGATGAGATAAAGACAGTTTAATAGGTAAAGCAAAAGCCACACACACAACCAAAACAAACCAAGGAATTCATTCACTACTTCCCATCAGCAGGCAGATGTTCAGCCATCTCCAGGAAAGCAGGGCTCCATCACATGTAACGGTTACTTGGGAAAACAAGCGCCATCACTCTGAATGTCCTCCCCTTCCTTCTTCCCCCAGCTTCATATGCTGAGCATGACATCATATGGTATGGGATATCCCTTTGGTCAGTTGGGATCAGCTGTCCCCGGTGTGTCCCCTGGCAACTTCTTGTGCATGCCCAGCCTGCTTGCTGGTGGGGTGGTGTGAGAAGCAGAAAAGGCCTTGACTCTGTGTAAGCACTGCTCGGCAATAATGAAAACATCTCTGTATTGTCAACTCTGTTTTCAGCACAAATCCAAAGCATAGCCCCATGCTAGCTACTATGAAGAAAATTAACTCTATCCCAGCCAAAACCAGCACATTCTCCATCCATTATTCCATACCATTTATGTCATGCTCAGGTCCCACGCTATCCAATACATCCTCATTAACCACCACCCTCCTTTGCATCCTTTGATACGTTACAGAGATATCATTCCCTTAGTGTATGGGTCATGCCTGTAAAATGTCTTTAAAATGTCCATTGAGTTCATTTAGTCCATGACTTTGGGCTCTGTCTGTTATGGTGGTCACTCAGGACAGGAGAGGTGGTGTGTTGAGTGGAGTTACTGGGACAGCTCAGGTCAGGTCACTGCTGCACTTGCACTGCTTTGTGTAAGGCTTGTCCTCCACTGGTTCAGGTGGTTCCTGCTATAGTAATTCCTACAACATGCAACTCAAATCCCAGGTTACAACAATTTAAAAGTATATCCATTACAGTCTCCATCCCTGGTCCCTTTGGACCCTACCATTGGGTTTAACATTGCACTGAACTCCTCCCCTTGCCCCTACTCCGGCTTGGACTTATCCACAGACTGCAGTCCCTTTGTACCTGCTCCAAGTGGAGCCTTATCTACAAGCCACAGTCTCTCCAGGGGTATACCTGCTGCAGCATAGACTTAGTCACAGCCACGGTTGCTTTGAGGTGCACCTGTTCCAGTGTGGCCTTCTCCATGGGCCACAATGCCTTCAGAGATATACCTGCTCCAGTGTGGCCTTACCCACAGCCACAGTGCCTTCAGAAGTAAGCCTGTTGCAACATGGCCTTACCCATGGCTGCAGTCCCTCCAGGGTCGTACCTGCTCTGTCATGGGCTTATCCATGGCCATATGCTTTGACGTGCTCCAGCATGACCTCATGCACAGCCACCAATGCTTCAAGGTGTACCTGCTGCAGCGTGGACTTATCCTTGGGCCACAATCCCTTCAGAGGTATATGTGCTGTGGCACAGATAACCACAGCTACAGACGCTTTGAGATGTAACTTCTCTGGTGTGGACTAATCCATGGCCACAGATGCTTCAGGGTGTCCTGCTCCCACATGGACTCATCCACAGGTCACAGTCCCTTCGACTTGAGTTCACACTGGAGTTCCAGATTGTCCAGTACAGCAACACAGAAACATCAGCGATGCCCTGGCCATCTGCCAGCCCAGGCGTATCGCCATTGCTGTTATCAAAATGTTCCCAGGCACAGCGGAGTCAGATGATAAGCAATGCAGCAAAAGCAGAAAGCAGCCACTAATGAGCACAGGACTCTAATATACAGTCAGGCAAGCAAGCCCCATGGCAAGCACAGGAGCCTGCCAATTAATAGCTAAACAGCAATAACAGGTATATATTTGATCTAGTACATTCCAATCAAATGTGTCATTATCTCGAACCCTTTGAGCCCCACGTTGGGTGCGAAGAAGGACTGTCGTGGTTTAGCCCCAGCCAGTAACTAAGCCCCACACAGGCACTCGCTCACTCCCCCTCTGGTGGGGTTGGGGAGAGAATCGGAAGAGCAAAAGTGAAAAAACTGGTGGGATGAGATAAAG
>VYZW01048221.1:244-38459 GCA_013401315.1 Balaeniceps rex | reverse complement strand
CTCCGCCGAAGGGCTCCTGCTGAGAGGTCCGGCGGGCCCAGCGTGAGGGGCGGCTCCCGTGAGGGGATCCCGGGGGAGGGGGGAGCCGCAGCCCCCGCTGAGAGGGTCCCGTTGAGGGGCCCCCGCGGCCCCCCCTGAGGCAGCAGCTCTCTGGTCTCCACAGGCGGCATCCCACGAGCTCCCCGGCAGCCCCGAGGTGTCCGTCTGCTTCGCCAACCGCTCCGCCGCCCTCTTCCACCTCGGGCACTTTGAGGTAAGCGTGGTGGGGCAGCGGGACCCACAGCAGCCCCCCCCACCCCGAGCTCCTGGGTGCCCCTGAGCAAGTCTGCACACCCAGAGGGTGGCCTGAGGCCTCCCCTGTAGCAGCAGGGGGGATTGGGGCAAGGAAGAGCCCGAGCACCATCTGAGGCGTTACTGCACAATGTTTGCACATAGGGTTCAGGGGGGTGCTTCTGCAAACCCCGCAATAGCGGGTATTTGATTGTTAGAACAAGAGACTGTAGATCAAATGTGCTTCTAAAGCTGTGCTTAAAGCATCCATCGTTACTTAAACTTTCTGAAGGGTTCCTGCTTTCCTTCTTGTTCTGTGTCAGGAGGCTTTATTTGGCCAACAGATTGGCTATGCACGTGGAATTTGCTGATGAACATAGTCTTATTAAAATATTCTGCATCTTGAGTGTAATAAGAGAGTACGAGCCTCAGCTGGTTTTCAAGTACATTTAAAAGGCCTTGTCTTTGTTCCTAGGTTTGTTTGGAAGATATTGCCAGGGCTGAAAGTCATGGCTATCCAGACAGGCTGCTGCCCAAGGTCTTGCTGCGGAAAGTTGAATGTCTGCTATGTCTGGGGAGGTTACAGGATGCAGCAGATGCCCTCAGTGTGGTGGAGAATAAAATTGCTATGGATGGGGTCATGACTAGTCCTACACACCAGACACTGCTAAAAAGGTTAAGCCAACTGAGGATTAAAATACATGAGAGAGAGAGTTGTCCAGAGCCTGCACAAGAAGTATGTGGCGACATTCAAAGAAAGTCGGAGATCTGGGAAGAGAATGACAGTATTTCAGGTGCATCTTCATCTTTGAGCTTGAATTTTGATATAGAGAGAGGACGTCACTTGGTGGCCTCCCAGGACATCCTGCCAGGACAGAGCCTGTTGAAAGAGGAGGCCTTTGTAAGTGTGCTCTGCCCAGGGGAGAGCCACCTTCTGCAGGACGGCAGTGAAACAGCATGGGATACTCGAGTCACTAATGCAGATCTTTATTGCCACCGTTGTCTGAGGCAGCTCTTAGCCTCAGTGCCTTGCCATGGGTGCAGTTATGCAAAGTACTGCAGCCAAAACTGTGCAGACGTGGCATGGGAGCAGTACCACAGGACAGAGTGCTCCCTGGGAGCGCTGCTTCTCACATTGGGGGTCTTCTGCCATGTTGCCTTGAGGACTGTTCTGCTGGCAGGATTTGCAGAGGTTAGCAGGCTGGTGGAATGGTCCCACGATGGTGACAAGGACCTTCATAACCCCGAGGCAAGATGCAAACATCTCGGTGAGGCACCATATACAAGAGCTGGTACCAGGGGTATCCCTGGTTGTAACGACAATGGTCAGTACCAGAGTTCTTACCAAGCTGTCTTCAACCTTTTGCCACATGCTGAGAAGCATAGCCCTGAACATAAGTTCCTTTGCATGCTGAGTGTAGTAGCTATATGCAAACAACTGCAAGAAGCTGGCCTAGAGGCTGCTGTTTTGAATCGGGAATCATCTGAGAAGTGGTCCAAATCAAAGACATGTGAAAAAACATTGGGTGAATTGTCTCCAGAGCTGAAGACTATGGCAGAAGCAATGCTGAGGCATGTGTTGCAGCTGCAATGTAATGCACAAGCGATCACTGTAATGCAGGAGTCGGGTAAGATAAAAACTTTTAAGCCCTTCTCTGTTGTCCTTCCTCATCTAGGTTGTGTGAAGTGAAGAGACTGAACTATCGGTTGTAAAAAGCTCCCATTGCAGATGGGAATGACTTGCTTAAAATTTAATGGAATGTCCCATGCTGGCCTGTTCTTTAATGCACATGTATTTAGGGTATTTAGCTATCATTTATTGCAGCAATATACCAGAAACCTTTCTACTGCTATCTGCAATTGGTCATGGTGCTCATTGCATAAGTTGCGTGGGTTACTGAGCATTCATTCTCAACCTACATGTTTTTCCTCTGTCTTTAGGGTCCGGAGATGGTACTGTTGTAAATAAGAAGCCTGTACGCCTGGCAACAGCCTTCTTTCCTGTCCTCAGCCTTCTGAACCATTCGTGCTGTCCCAATATCAGTGTGTCATTTAGTGGGACAGCTGCCACTGTCAGGGCATCACAGCCAATTCCAAGCGGCCAAGAGATTTTCCATTGCTATGGTAAGTATTAACTCTCTGTTTGTCTCAAGGCACAGACATCCTTTCACCTCTACTTGGCATGCTAACTGATTACTATTAATATCATAATTCCCAGTATAATGTTGCTAGAGTCTTTGTTTATGTATAAGCCTTGATCAAAGATATCAACGCAAGATTTTATTTCCTGAGCCCACTGTTACATTTTCAGTCTCCAGTTACGTGCTCTCCAAAAGATGATATATCTAGTCTCAATTATAACAAAGATAGATTTAGTCTGATGTTAAGAACTGTACCTGTTTAGAGATTTCTACCTTTGCCATCCCTTTGCAGGGCCTCACCGATGTAGAATGAGGGTTGCTGAGAGACAACAGCTTCTCAGTCAGTATTTCTTTGAGTGTCACTGTCAGGCATGCCTTGATGAGTTAGAGTCTGATGTAAAGAGTGTGGTGTCCATGAGAAACTCATTCTGCTGTCCTAGCTGCCGGGCTCCAATGCAGGTAGTTCTTCCACAGTTACAATTGTATAACTATGTGTAATGTTTGGGTCTCTGGGAAAGTCAAGAGTTAAAGACCTCAGTCCATGATCTCTGCTCAGAATGCAAAAGCCCCTGTAGAGTGAAGACAGTATCTCACTGTTCTTAGCAGCTTTCTTGTAATGTTCTTGTATGTTAGTCTTCCAGCATTATAGGGAAAATAATGCCTTTAACAGCAAGTTAAAATCTCTTTGAACTTGATGAAGCTACTTTAGAATATCAGGGCCGTGGACTAGGGGAAGGGGGATATTTAGGAAAGAAAATGGAGGCCTGGAGTCTAGAACAGAAGGTGTACATACAGGGGCTGTATGTAGAGAGAGTCACACTCTCTGCAGTTCACAGGATATAAATGAAAACAGTGTGTAGTGTGGGTTAGATGGGGAGAAGTCAACATAGTATGTATTTTGTATGAACATGAGTTGTGTACCACATGACCCTGCTTTGGTCTAATCTATAGCTCACATAGTCATAGCTATTCCTGGAAGTTTCTCATAAAATCAAATGAGCTAATAGCAATTTACAAGCAAGTCACTTTGTTTAATGAATGCAACTGAGAAACAATTTAGCATCTCTATAACACAATGTAGAGATAACGGAGATGGAAAGTAAGCTTTGAGTTGAATGTGAGCAGGAATGATCACAGGGGTGATTTCCACAGGGGGAAGACATGCTTTGTTGTCCAAATGAAGCTTGTGCAATCTCAGTCAGCAGGGAGAGCCTGTCACACCGTTTACGGGACCTTCAGCGACAAATCCAGAAAGCATTAGAACTGCTAAGAGACAGGAAGGCTGGTAAGGCTCAGCATTCTGCTTTAAGGTCAGCAGCTAACGAGTACATGTCAGGAGACGTTTTTCTAGCCATGAGATGGCACTGTTGCTTATGCAGTTGGGGTCTTCTGGCAGGCAGCCTGGTGTCCCTGCGGACTTGAGCTTTAGGTTTTTTATACCCCTGATCTGGGTGTTAATCTAAGTCACATGTTGTTCCATAGTAACTAAAAGAACTCAGGGTAACATTGGAGTTATGCATTCCCAGGCCTTGCTTTCCTGGAGTGAGTCTGGCCAACACTGCATTAGAATAAGCAGGGTTGCAGATGAAGTCGATGTTGAATCCTAACGAAATCCAAATCTAGCTGTGTAAGATGCAAAGATGAAATTGGACTGAGTTTATTTCATGGGTCATGGAAAGCTGGAGGCTGGCCAGTAGGATGAATTTTATACCCTGTTTTGTTACAGATCAGGCTATCAAAATGCTCCTGAAGTGTCAGATGGATGCTGGAAACTTCTTGTCTCCAGAGCATTTGCTGATGGGAGAGATGGAGGATCATCTGGCACAGGTCTATGCTACTCTTGGTATGGCATTGTCTTCTCATTATCTTTAGTTTTCTGAACTTTGAATTTTAACATGGCTAGCCTTTTCACTTTTCTCCTAGTGCATTTCTCTAGTTTTGACAGCAGGGCTGTCAGAAAGACTACTTTAGCCAAAACTGCGTTCCCAGCAGCCAGTGAACAATAATGTGATCTCATGTTCTTCTAGATTCCCTGACCTGGTTCTGAGGTCAGCAGCCTCCCAAGAATGCTGTGGACATAGTTCATCACATTTTGCATAATGCTGTCAGATTCTTCGAGTGGCAGTAGCTCTAGAAAGTATTTATTCATGACTCATTTTTTGTTTTGTTTTGTTTTCCATCAGGAAAGTGGCAGGAAGCAGCCAGACACCTGGAGAGGAGCATTGAGATTGTGGAAATGCATCACGGGCCATCAAGTGTTGAAATAGGTCATGAACTTTTCAAGCTGGCGCAAATTCTCTTCAATGGGTAAATTTGCTTTCATTCTCTGTCCCTTCCCTGCACCACTCCGGTGTGTCTGACACAGTATCGTGGCAGGTGGTCCTTGGCACCTTGCAGGGTGTCTTGCAGGACCCTGGGCAGTCTGGCACAGGTACAAAAGTTGGCCATTACTCAAGTTGCAAGTTCATTAACCCCATTGGGGTTCACTTGTACCTCATGACTCTCTTTGGACTCATTTCTCTGCTTTGTGCCTGTCTAGTCTTTTCTTCTCCCTGGCTCCTTTTATTCCATGTCTTACTGTTTTATTTTGACAACTAGTCACCCTTGGTGTTTACACCTCAGTTGTATAATGTTGCTGACATCTTTTCAAAGGAGGAATTAAAATCCTCTTGCTCTATTTTGGCCCTCTTTTGGCAAGCAAATCCCCTGACTGCTTCTTAAAATCTTCTCACAGCACCTCCCTTTAACTGAATAAATTTTAGCGGGAGCTGCAGTGAGGAAGTAGTGGGTACCTATACTCAAAGGTAACATTTTAAGTTTTTGTCCATCTCCTTACCTTTTTTCCCCCCTCATCCTCCCTCTGCAGCTGAAGTGCACACTCTTTGCCTGGTGCTGAAAGGCAGTGGAAGGTAGGATCTGCACCCATGAACAGGTTTAGGTTTTTGCTGGGGAGGGGTTAAAGGTTGTGTAAGTCAAGGAGCTGAATTAAATATTTTGTATACTCTGTTCCTATTCTCTTCCTATGTCAGATTTGCAGTTTCTGAAGCTCTGAGCACAATTCAAAGAGCAGAGGAGATTTTGTCAGTGCACTGTGGTCCACAGAGTACTCAGATCCAGGAACTACAGGAGATGAAGACCTGTCTGTTAGAGCTTCCCAGAAGCATCCTTCAGAGGACTTAATTTCCCTGTCAAAAGAAGCTGCAATGCGATCTTTCATCAAAGCTAAGTTTCATGTGGTAAGGTAGTCATGTAGTACAAGCTGGAAAATCATATGTAACAACAACATGAATGAAATCTGAAATGCTCTTTAGTGAGACTGTTGTAAATAAAATGACCAATTCTAACATGAGGGGTCTGTGTGTGGTATGGTGGGCACTTCTGCATGTGGGTTTGAAGCAGATGTTTGTGTATGCTTGTGTATGCATGTGTTTCTAGAGATGTGAATCTCCCATGTGTGGTACACTGATGGTTATGAACATGTAGTCATTCAGACCACACTGCCTTTTATTTCTAATGCTATGAAGCACTTTTCTTCTTGCCAGTGTGAAACGTAAATGGTTGGAATGGGTGAGGCAGCAGGCTGGGAAGTGCAAACTTACAAGCTATAAAAGGGGGCCACTGCAGAACGTGGAGGTCTACCAGCACAGACCTGTCAGTGATGAGGGATTTGGTATAAACAACTGGCGTCAGGTTGGAAGACAGGATAGGGAAAAATGCAGTATACACCAGACTGATGCTTGCATATAGGACACACAACTTCATTGTGGCTCAGTTTGGTCAAAAGGGGAGTGTGAAGGCATATGATGTAGGCAGACAATCTTTCAAGGGAGGAATACTGGGGCTTGCTGAGATTAATAGCAAAAGCTCTTTTATTGCAGCATGAAGGCATAAGATTTGCAAGTTGTGTCTTTGTGCAGCAGAGCAGGGAGCCAGTATCCCTCCCAATACCACCCTTTCCATTTGGACCCTACCATTGCAGATATTGTGAAGGGATCTAAACACCCCTGGGATC
The DNA here is from genome assembly GCA_013401315.1 of Balaeniceps rex. Classification (NCBI taxonomy): domain Eukaryota; kingdom Metazoa; phylum Chordata; class Aves; order Pelecaniformes; family Balaenicipitidae; genus Balaeniceps; species Balaeniceps rex. The sequence goes on along the minus strand of VYZW01048221.1, from coordinate 32,036 downwards.
TAGGATCTTGCCAATGAAGAGGAGGGTTCCAGTGGTATCATCTCGCAGTACAAGAAGGAAGGGTCTGTCCACGTGATATTCTATGGGGAAGGTCAGACGAGCAGCATTCACCCCAGGATTTTGTGTGGAACTTTCCCCATCTTCACTAAGCTCCAGAATTGCCTTGTGTTGCACATGAGATAGCTTAATAGGTTTGGCAGAAATCTTGGTAAAATCAGGTGATGTGAAAAGTGATTGGAGCCCTGGAGGAAAGAAAGAAAATTCCATCAGCTGAAAGCATAGATTGCAGGTGGGGGAGCAGTACTGCTAATGCTGTGATTCAGGAGGGCATGTAGCTGCTCTGGTAGAGTTTATTGGGCATAACAGGGAGAAGCAGCTTACATCTGTTTGTACTGAGCTTCTCCCTCTCAATCTCAGAAACATTGTATGAGCTTGGTAGAAAGATGTGATAAAAAGTTGAGGAGTCCTGGACCAAGGTGATTTAGTTGCTGGTGAAATCTCTACAGACTGACAGCAGGACCTAACTAATAACCCACCAGCTTCCTATTCTTCTGAGAGCAGGAAGCAGCTTGCCCACTGCTTCGAGCCCTGGCAGTCTGTAGAGGGTGTGTGATATACATACTTGTCTCCTTTAGTGTGCTGCCAAGTGCCTCTTCATAGTTCAGCTTTAGTTTGGGCAAGCTTAGCACAGCATGGACTGTCTTCAGCTCCTTGTCTACATCGTGGACAAACTCAGAAGTCAGGCTTTCCTCAATGAGAGTCATATTCTGGGTCACCTTCGTAGGCAGGAAGAACATGGCACTGATTCCCTCTGTCAATGGCAGCTGGGCAATCTGGAAGGCCAGTTATAAATAAGAAAGGGTCACATCAATAATAAGCAGTTTTACCCGTCCTGTACCAGGCATAGGCCTGAATCTTGACTGCCTGGTCAGCCTTTCCAGTTAACATTTGGTCTTCTTCCCTGTCTGCTTTTATCGGACATGATGCTTCCTGAACCTTCTGGTGCCCAGGCTTTCATCAACCCACACTGCACTCTTTCTGCTATTAACATGGCAAGTGCTCTCTCTCACCTGTTGAATCCTGTAATGAACTGCAGTATTGCTTTGGGGGTTCTCAGCGGGAACACCCTTGAGCTTATACTACAGTGAAAGACTTGTTGAAAGAGGTAGAGATGGAAAAATTTTCATGAGTGTGCCCTGCCCTTCTTGCCCAACTTTAGGTCAAGCAATACAGGCTAGTAGGACCTATGCATTATTTAAATTCTGGACTGCTTGTCACATAGCCAATGTAGAAGTAGGATATTCTACAAATCAACATACTGCCTTTCAAAATAGGGATTGCAAAACTGGCCTGATGGAGGAGCAAGGCTGTCTTCTGGAATGGGTTAACAGGTAAATGTAGCTGAGCCTGTTCCTCAGTAGGTTTAGGAGATCTTGTGCAATATTTGCTCTCTGACCTTGCAGTTGAGTTCTGAGTCAAAACCATATCGCAGTATAGCTTTGGGGTCTGACATCATGGACACCTTCACTGTTCTGTCCTCATCCAGATGGAAGTCCTTCAGGGCAGTCTTCTTGGTGTCAAACTTGTTTTTCCATGTCCCTGTTTTTTAAAAGATAAAATGGAGGATTTTCTGGAATAATAGCATATGAAAGTGGGCTTGTGTCTGTGGCTGAGTAATCTTGTGCTTTATATATACGTATTTGTGCTTTAAGAGTTGAGGCATAACTGAATTATGATAGAGATGGAAATAGACTGATTGGAGCTACTGATTTACTGCCACTCTTTGGCCCCTCCTTTTCATCTGAGAATTTGCTAAATGGGAAATAAAAAATCAAGCCAGTGTATGGGTGGAGTAGCTATTGGGAAGTTGATGTCTACTTATGTAATTACAAAACTATTTTAAAGGGCAGCAGTTGTGTTAATGCATATAAAGTGCTTCTCTCTCCACCCTTTATTTTGCTCCTTGTCTCTAAGCAATAATTCTCCAGGACACTGGCTAACAGCATGTTCTAGAACAGCCCTCTAGTATCTCCCTCCATTCCCTCTACAGCAGTAAAAAGGCTCAGTACACTCTTTAAGCTGTGCCTTCCCTAAATGGTAATATTCTGTCTCTTGCCGTGGAGTTTTGTGAGCTTAAATTTTCTTCTCTGGTCTCTTACTGCAAACATGTCAAGATTCAGCTTCCCAAGAGTAATAATTCCTCCCTCAAGGACTATTTCTGTTCAGGTAGCACGCATTTTTTCTTCTTTACTAAACGTTCTCAAACACTTTTTTCTTACGTTCTGCCTCTTTGGCAGTCTTTTTGCTCTATTGGAAGTGAGAGCATTCCCTTGCATCTCTTCTAACACATGCTTAATAGACCCTCTCTGTAACCAAGTACACAACATCCTTACCCTTGAAGTAAGCAGCCCCAGCAAGGAGAATACTGACATCTGCGGGCACATCCTTCATAAACCGCATAATCCTTCCCTTTGTCTGTTGTCGTACCCAGTTGTTGATTTCTTGCAGGTCTAACTGGGTATTGCCACTTAGTGCCCTCAGACGCATCTTGTAGGACTTCTCTAGTTGGCTGTGAAAACCAGGCTTCACCCTCAGTCCTGGGGAACAAAAACATCGACATTGCAGCTAGCTCCCTTATCAAAACAATCTCAAGGCAGCAGATCGCAATCCAAAGCCCAGCAGCAGTTCTCTCATAAAACATCTGTGGCTGTGGGTATACAGAAACCTGCTTTGAAGAAGAATGACTGAAGGCACATGGAGGAAACTGATCCAAATCCTATAGCCACCCATGATGGAGTTTGGGATAACTCTCTTCTGAAAAATAAAGAAAGGAGATAAGAACAGAAGGCTTGGACACAGCTATTCCTACATCAGTCTTTCTTCTTTCTCCAGCTTGCTTTATGAGTATGGCTTACTCAACCTATTGGATTCTTGGAACCAGCAGGTTCCAAAAGATAGCTCTTAGCTTTCTCAGCAGATGTTTATTGCATGCCGAAAGCAGACATTTCAAGTAGTTCTGCAAGGAATTAAACAAAGGAATATAGCTGAATGCTATCACAAATAGAAAATGTGATTTGTGGTTCCTGGAAGTTAGCAACACCTGCCAGAAAACCTAGAGTGAAGGCAAAATTCTCAGCAAGTTTCTTCTAGGTCCTCTGTGTGTTAGCTGCTCTGTCACCAGTGTCTTTGTGCACGTAAGTCTGGTCTTTTATTTATGTGCATACAAACTTTCCAGGCTTTTTCTGGAGCAGCAACAGCATTCCATGCACTGTCTGCGTCCTGGCTCAACAGTATGTCAGAGCCAAAGCTGTTAGTCTGGTGTTATTCAGTGTGTTCTACCTGCTGCTAGTTTAGGTAAAATTTGTTACAGGGGAAGAAGGACTTTTACTTTTCTCCAAGATGATACGGGAGGCACTTTTGATGCTCTTCTCTGGTCCAGTCACGCTCGTCAGTAGGTCCTTGTAAGTGTTGTGGACCTCAGCTTTGTTAAGCAGATCATAGAAGAGAGCGCGAGAAATCACATCTTCTGTTCGTTCTCCAGCCCCTGCCAACAACAAGGACAGCAGTATGAGGGAAGGCCTGTCAAGCCAAACAGCACGTGAGGAAAAGGGGCAAGAACTCACCAAGTGAGAGACCAGAAAGTGCCGTAGCCAGACTGAATGGAGACAGTAGCACATTGGCAGTAGCTGTCCGGCTAGACTGCTGACGGTACAGGTCATAGCCAAAGTTGGAGACTGCAGCTGCCAGCTTGTTTACAGGGCTCTTATAGAATGGATCTTCCTCTTCAACCTCACCAGCGTTAGCTCCATCAGCTGTGGCAGAGTTCTAGCAGGTACGGGGAGCACTTTGGTTAGACTCGCAGTTTACAAGAGCAGGTACAGTTGTGATAAACATTTAAAAGGCAAGCAATCTACAGATACTCTCCTATGATCTACAGAAATACTGGCTTAATCTTACTGATGGAGAGTGTAGGAACAGTTACTTTACTTTAAAGTGTCCCAGTAAAGCCGAAGGCAGCACTCAGATTGGAATCCACTATTTCTGCCTCACAATCATCCCCTGATGTAACTACTGTGGTTTTATCTAGGTAAAGCAGGAGTTAGTCTTATTATGTTGCTAAATAAAATCCTAGTAACTTAGGAGGGTAGTACTTAATCCTTCCATAAGATTCTCTAAAATTAAATTACCTGCTCCAAGTATCTCTCCCTCACTCTCTGCATGTTGTCTCCTACTTACCTGCTCAGTAGCCGAGTTCTGGGATCTGCTTGGGACAGTTAAGAGACCCAGGAAAAGGAGAACCACTGGAATCTGCATTCCTGAACCTACAGAGTAGGAACATGAAAGAGGTCGTTTGAGCAACCGAGCAAATACATCTCTACCACTACTATTCACTGTACCTGGTTGTGAAAGGAACTGCAATGACACATGCTGCTGCTTGTCCTTCCCAATTGTGAAACACACACCTGATCTTAGCTGGGTTTTCTTCTTTAGTTTGAAGTATGCAGCCAGCCTGGCCCCAATGACTTTAAAACTGGGCAAGCACACACGCCTGGGTGTGCCTGAGCACAAAAGCAGATGTGTGTGGCCCAAACTGTACTGATGCTGGCAGTTACTGAGTGCCAAGGTGCAGAAAAGCACTAAATCATATCTTCTGAGTTTTAGACTTTAAAAAATCCAATACTTCACTTATAAAAGGTAGCAAATCCATATTGTTGAATGGGGCAGAAGACGAAACTGACTGGTTACTGCTCTGCTACACAAGTTACCTGCCTCAGGCGGTAGTTTGTCATGTTTCTTGTGTCTGCATGTACCTGGAAGGCTGTACAGCCTATATGCATCCTTTGCTTCTTATTTGCAATTCAATAAAATAAAAGTAGAAGAGCTTTCTTAAAAGACAGTAAGGAAAGGGCCTGGGAGTAAATACCTAATGCTGGGCTAGATCTAGAGAAGCAGCGAAAGACAGAGCTTGGCTTATTCAACATTTTTAATGGAGGTGGGAGAAAAGTACCAAATTCCCCCAAAGCTGTTCCTTGTGTGGAATCCACTTTTAATCACTCCAGTATTGGCATATGTGGCCCTTCCAGACAGATCTGTCTGGTCCAAAGGGCAGTGTGTAACCCAGGGCTTCACTGTGGGTAAACCAGAGCTACTGCAGAAGTGTCATGCCCCTGAGTACAGACGCCACGGAGGCTGGTCTGAAGCAATGTTTATATAGATTCCCAGAAATTAAAGGAAGAGGGTTGTATTTAACTAACCCCTGTGATCCAGGCATCCAGTGGAGTAGGAGAAAGAACATGTGTTTCAGATTAACTTCAGCTATAAAGAAAACATGCCTGCTGGTAGAAATACAACTTAAAGCCACGTGGCTACAACAGTCCCAGTTCAGGACCCAGTCTGTTCAGGCAGAGGTTTTACTTCAGTGAAAGGCAGTTCACTGTTTCCCTTTCCTGCCAAAACTCACTTTTTCCTGGAGGTAGTTCTGCCTTGGAGAAAAAGGTGTCAGAGTGGAGGTTGAAAGTTTTCATCTACGTTTAGACAGTGTAACACAGAAGTGGTACCCTCTTTTCCCTGTGCACTTGCATCCTGTGACGTGCTGCTATCCTAGATGAGGTACTCTGGTGCAGAAGATGTGTATCAAGAGGATTTACTATACTGGAACAAACCAATGCATTTGGTGGTATGATATTGGCATATCATATTGGTGGATATGATGTTGGGATTGCTCGTATTGTTGCAGAGTTTTACAATGAATAGGCACCATGCTGAAAGAGAGATGACAGAAGCCCTGCGTGAGTCTAAGTTAAACAGGTCTTAGTGAGGGCTTTGTGAGGATGCCTGCACTGAGCAGTACTCTTGCATGCTGAGCGGAAGAGGTTTGGACCAGTCTAGTTTAGAGATGAAGGTTTTCCATGGAGCATAACCTGTTCCCTGGAAAAAAAATAATAATCTCAACACAACCTCTGCTTCCAACTACACTGAGCTCCTGGGAGCATGAGAGCGGAGATTGGTTTTGCAGATTTGTATTGTTTTTGCCAGTACTGTCACCAGCTTCATATTTCTCAAACTTCGCCAAAAAGCAATTTCCATTTTAGAAAGACAAAGCCTTTTGCGTTTGAATTGGCCTGAACATCTGGATTCTATTTGCATGTCTCTTAGCACACAGCCAAAAATGCAGAGAAAAGAATTTGGTTGGAGCAGAGGTGGGATGGTTTCAGGCATGATACTAAAATCTGTGGCTGCCTTTAAAGAGAAGAGAAGGAGCAACAGCATGCAGTATGTCATGTTACAGTCAGGAAGGTACAGGAAGAAAACTTTGAGAAATGAGCTGAGAAGGAACTTTGTGTCTGGGAGTTGTCTCTTTGTGAAGGCCTGCAGGTGCAAAGGAAACACTCTGCTTTCCATCTATAGCGGTACAAGTCTCACATCATTTATAAATGCTTCTGATTTTAGGGGTGCTATGAAACATCACCCACGAGTTCAGACTGCTCCACCCCACAGCACTAACTCCTTCTGAAGCATCTTGACACCGCTAGCTCTAGAGGATTTGACTATCGCCAAAATTGCTACCGTCGCAAAGAAAAAGCGTGCTCCCAGCTGCAACACAGATGCTAGAAAGGCAGAAAACCACCCCAGTTCCCAACACAGTTCAGCCCCGGAGGCAAAGAGGTGCCCTAGGATGCTGGTGGCTCCCAACCCTTGGTGAGATCTCTCATTTGGTGGGAATCCCACCCTTTAACACCTGCAGAAGAACCATTCTTCCCGTTTCCCAGGTCCCCCGAGAGCTCCCCAAGCCTCAGCCCCTGCCCTCTGCTCCCCTCGCCGCTGGCAGTGAGCCCGGGTGAGCTGCCCCTTACCTCGGGCTCCTCTCGGCCGCTGCCGTCGCAGGCTCCCAGCGGGTGCGAGTCGGGGACAGTGTGGGTTTGGTGCAGCCACATCTGCTTTTTGCTGCTTCCCCCAGCCCAGCCTTCGGCAGGCTTCAGGTTACAGCTTCCCAGGGCTCTCTTAAAGTGCTCTGCTCCCATTTTCCGCTGCTGCCACCGTCCCGCTGAATTGCACTAACTTTTTAACCCTGCCTTCCAAAACAAACGTGCTCCCTGTGATAAGAGCGATCAAGCGGGTAAGGCACAGACCAGAGAGGCAAACGCTCCCTGCGCTCTTTGAGCAAGTCTCTTATCCCCACAGTTTTGCCGTATGTCACATGAGGGAATTTCTTCTGTCTCAGAGGTATGGTTAATGCAGCAGTGTTTTATGCATTTATGTCCAAGATTTAATGGAGAGACTTGTGAAGTGGAAGTGGGATTCTGTTGCTGTTTAAAGCAGTTAAGGGGAAGATGTTCAGAAGTGATTCTATTCAGTGATAGTTACTAGTTAACAAGAAGTTATGTTAATAACTGGCTTAAAGTTTTTTGGCCAAAAAGGAAAAGACTAAAAAGCCAAGGACTCTTGGTAAAAAAGATGAATTAACAGAATGTTGTAGGAGCTTACAGAATGATAAATGATCTGGAGAAGGGAAAGGGGCTACATTATTTTTTGCAGTAGAAGACGCTAGGGGAGCACCCATCAGTGCACATTTAAATCAAGAGAGTGTATTTTTCACAAGTATTAAATTGTAAAACTCATTGTAAGTAGGTATTGCAGAAGATGAAAGATAAATAGATTTGGGGGGAAAAAAACCACCCGAAACCGAATTAGTGGAAGACGGGTCCATTGAAGGCTAACAGTGGTTGGATGTAACGTCAGACTCAGCAGCTGGGCAATACAACCAGAGAACAGTTGTTTTTCCTTGTCCCTAGTCGTTCTTGGCTGCTTTTTCCCCAGTCATTTGTTACTGGCTACTGGGAGAGCCAGGATACTGGGCTAACTGGACACATAGCTAGCCTGATCCAGGGCAGCTGTTTGTCTGCTTGGAAATGCTGAAAGTAAATTGTAGCCAGTAATGTCAGTGCCCCCAGCCTAGGCTTGCATTGGGACATCTCGTTTTTGGGCTGCCAGCCTCGCCGCTAGCAAGTAATGAGGAGTTACTCATGCATGCTGGCACTGAGCTCTCTCAGCAAAGAGAAAGGATGGTTTTAGAGAAGCATTAGCTGCTGGTTTTGCAAGCCGGAAAACCAAATCAGGTAGTCTGCTCTGTGATTAGTCAGTGCTTCAAAGGTGACCCTTTCTAACAAGAAGACTAACAGCTCTGCTTTCAACTGCTTCTCAGCTTGCTCTGTGAGAAATCGTCTGCAGAGAGATGTTTGTACTTGTTAGTCTTCCATCGTCGGCCCAAGAATGGGGGTGTTGGCTGTGGAGATATCTTCTGGTGGTTTTCATCTCTTTTTGATACCTTATTTGTGGTATTAAAATGCCCTTTATGGAAGGATCACTAGAGAAGTTTTTACATCTCGTCTGTATCTTCAAAAGCAAGCCCATCTGTTTGAATACAGGCTTGGGTTTAAACCATTCAAATCAGAGTGGCAGTTGTATAGAATGTTATTATAGACCAAAGCAAGTTTATTCCTGTAGGTGAAGGGTGTCCCTGAAATGGTGCATTATACTCATCTAACTAGATGCAAGGGCTTAAATCAGTTTTGTTAAATCAGTACAAACATTTTACTGTTGTTCTGGTTTGGGTTCAAGATAGTAGGCAATATGCTGTCTGAACGGTGTTCACCTCTGCTACGGAAGTACTGATCATGTTCATATGAATTTGCTCTAGTAAAGAAAAATACATCTAATATTAAAGATATTGAGACTTATTTGATATTCTCAGCCAGTGGTGCAGATGAGCTATAGAGCAGACGCCCTGTGCTAGTCATGTCTTTTCAGAATAGAGCTCAGTCAAAATGAAAGCTTAGCAATGCAAAGTGGAAATTCCTGAGCAGAGATATTAATATTACTTTGCATTTTACAAACTGCCTCTTCTGGAGAGTCGGTGGAGTGAAAAAGAGTCTTAAGGTTGGTGTAACTGGTAATTTGTTGAGCAAAGCACAGTCATGGAGGGCTGCTGTACTGTCAAATAAGATGAAATTAATAGTTTGACAAGAATAGCTTGAAGGAGGAGGGATGGCAGAAAGATGGAAAATAGGAAATAAGAACGAAGCTGTTCAGGAAACTGAGAATGAGGGGAAAAAACTTTATAGAAGAGGGGGAGCTGGAGGGCAGAGGCATGAAAAGCAAGACTTGCACTTCAAATCTTGCACAGGTTGCAGTGTAACAGTGCGGAATTCAGGGAGGTTAGCGCTGAGGTTGCAGTAGCCAAAGCAAGACTTACCTAAGGCATGGGATGGTATTTCTGAATGTTAGAAATGAATCTGTATAAATAAATAAGCTAAAATGTTTCCTGTGGGCTAGAGCTATGCCCTCATAATAGGGCTGAATTCTTGTGGGTTTACTTGTTAAAATTATATGGCCCCGTAATTACACCCTCTTTTTGAAGGGTATGTGTCATTGGATTGGTCAGAGGGGTAGACATTATCTTTAGCCATTCTTCCCCTTTTAGACTGCAAGAAATCTGTAATTGCAGGTTTGAGCCAGGACTTTTTATTCCCCAAAGTCTCCTGCATCCCCGAAATTCATGGTTAGTGAGTCAGTCCTTCTCTTATTCCAGCAGATGGTGCAGACTATTCAGGGAAGGAAGCTCCCAGAAGCATTCTGCTCCTTCCTTTGAGGGAAGGCAGACTTCCCGAGTGAGGAAAACACTGCCAGAAGGATGGCCCTTGTGCTCTGTAACTGCTATTTTTCAAAAACAGAGCACCATCCTTTTTACCCAGAAGCTGAGGGAGTTTGGAAGCAGAATCTACTACGGACAGCAGTTGTTTTGCACAGAAATAGCTGCAGCATGGCAGGCTACGGTGAGTTAGACTAATATTTTTAAGTGGTAGGATGGCTTGGTTGGGTGGAGGGTTCCCAAGATTCTTTCATGGTAGCTTATTTCAGACATGCACTGCTACCTCAGAACAAGGACCCGGGGAGCTGTGCTCATCTCAGACAAAAGTGAAGCTGTAACGGGACATTGCCTTTTGCCAAAACAGGGTAAAAGCAGTGATATTCAGCAACAGGCGTCAGAATCTGCCCCTCCTTCCCCTGGAAGGTGTCCCAACCATCCATAGCATTGTGCTGTGGAGCCAGGAGTATCCCAGTAGAAGAACAAATCGCAGACAGCAGATGCCAGATCAGCACCTTTGAACCTCCTAGTAGATACCAGTAATGGTCAGGTTTTGCCCGAGAGAAAGGTTAAGGACTGTCACATCCCTGCTTATCACTGCATTGCTGCTCACAGGCAAAATACCCTCCTGTCCCTATGCCACGGAGCCCATGCCCTAATTCAAGGAATTCTGCCCATTTCACAAAGCTAGTTCTGACCCAGTGAGTGTTCCCTGCACACTCTGCAGGTGAGATGCCCAAAGCTTACTGGACTCAGTCCTTGGACAGTCTTTACAGATTAGCCATTTCACCTCACAGCCCCTGTTGTCCTCTGTGATGAGGTGTAGCAAAAAGCAGATCCTTTGCAAAAGTCCCTCCCATCTTTCCATCTGTCACACCCCGACTTTCTTCCTCCCAATCTTTGCAATTATTCAAGTTGCATGCCTTTTTCCTCTCTCTGTTGGGTCTTTCAATGCAACACCTTAAGCAAATATATTCTGCTTTACCCTTTATTATTCTGCCAACATAAAAATTACTAAAAAACACTTCATAAAATATGTCTTGAAAAAACTAGCATTACCCAAGAACCTAAGAGTTTCCCAGGAAAAGGGCTGGAGATAAAGATCCAAAGGGGTTTCCCACTGCAGACCCTCCCACATCAGGTCCCAACAGCCAAAGAGTGGGAAAAGGGAATCTTTGAAAGGAACCTGTGCCTGGAAATGGCTGTGACGCATCCTAGAGAAGACAAGTGGTTACTAGTCCAGTTAATCTAGAGGTCATTTTCTGGGTGGGTACAGACGGTTTTCAGAGGAACACTTTGAGGGAGACATGTTCACAGGAACTGCGGAAGGAAGAGCCATATTAATATGTCTGGCTGTTGTCCAAGCTGCCAGATGCTAATGATGATTCCAGGCTACGGGGGACTCTACTTAGAGCTTAATAAAGACTCTAATAAGAGTCTGGGGACAAGGAAGTCTCCCTCCCAGGACTGAGAGCCCTGGAAGGGAAATCCAGGCAGAGCAAGCTTTTTAGGTTCAACAGAGGGGAACCCCAGCCTGGAGAAGCTTGTCAAGGCTGGAATGAGCTATCCCAGGACTGGTGTCTAGGAATCTGTAAAGGAAAACAGCAAGGGATTGCCTCCTGTGGCCTCAGAGGGAGGTCTCCAAGGACAGGAGGCCTCTCTTAGCTGGTCCAAAGGGTCAGATAGCAGTCCCAGAACACTTAGGCTCTGCTCCTCTCCTATTTGGGCATGGGGTACTCATTGGCATCTGTTGCTTCACGTGAGTCCCGTGGCTCTTTTATCTGGGGAGCAGCATTGGGGTTAGGGTTCTGGACACTGCCTATAAAAAGCGGGATGCCTGTTTCATCTTCAGAGATAATGAAGACAAAGGGCCGGTCAAGGCTGAAGGCAGAGACTGAGCGTGAAATCGCGACACTGGTAGCAGCAGATGCTTCCACCCCATCTTCTTTAAGCTCCAGGGTAGACTGATGCTGTATACTGGATACGAAGAGAGGCTCATCTGTGATCTTCTGGAGATTTGGGCTTGTGAACAGCTCCTGGAGGCCTATAGAGAAATGAGACTAAGTTAACCTTTCCCAGTTGATGCCACCAGCTCTGATTTTTCTCAAAGCTGTCCGAAGAAAGCAATTCCCTAATCTGTTGCTACATGTGTTGTCCACCATGGAGGACTGGAAAACTGGCAGGCAACAGAAAGAAGAGCTGCAGTCCAGCCAGGTTCCCCAGTCCCTCTCTGTATAAAGAGCTGAGGGTGCCAAAACCAGAACAGTTTTCACAACCTTTGTCCACCTCTTTTAGAATAGTAGTATAAGAACTTAAAGCCTTCCTTAAAAAGCAGCAGCAAGTCCGAAGGCTCTTTCTTGCTAGGCTGGAAACACTTTTACAGGGATTATTTTTTTAAGCAATTCTGCAAAACAAAGTGAACTCTTAATTTATTCTCATCTGGAAATGCAGTGCATGGTGTTTTATTTCAGTAACCTCTCAGTTCCAGGTTTTGTGATCTGCATTCTCTCTTTTGGCAATTTCTATGTCCTGGACACTATGTTAAATGAAAAAGTAAGTGGTAAAGGTTGACGCACGGGAGGAAGTTGGTCTTGGCTACAAATAGGGGAATAGGAAGAACTCGTAAAGATTGTGAGGAACTGTGAATGCTGCCTTCTCTATAGTATCATCTTGTTGGAGCAAAACATTTGGTGCTAGGCAAGCAAAGAGTAAGGAGGAGGAGGAGAGGAGTAAGAGATGAAAGAGTTTGGATGTTATCTGGAGCAAGCTGTGAGGCACAGCTTTAGAAACAAGGATGGCAGTTTTTAGTGTCAGCGAACAGATGCCATATAGATTGATCAGCTTCACTTATTCTGTGCAAATCCTGTTAGAAGCCTTACCCATTTGACTGAGAACCTTGTTGAGTTCCAGCTGGTAGTCCAGTTTTATTTTGGGGATCTTCACTGCGGTGGGTACCTCTTTGGGGAAAAGCCTGCACAGTTGTTCATAGGGGAAGTTCTCCAGCACGTGAGAGGTATTCCAAGTATACTGGTTTGGTACAATGACCACAAAACTCATGTTACTCTTAAAGGGAAACCTGGCCACCTGGAAATAAAACCAACCAGAAGAATTTAGGGAAGAGGAAGGGAAGTCTGGAAAGTGATGCTTTTAATTTAGTCTTTTTCTAATTGGTCTACAGAGCCAGTCTAGCTATCGGATGAAAACAGCCTGGTGGGAAAGAGGTATCTGATTTCTTCAGAGGACAAAGTTTGTTGGAATAACGGCATTAGATTTTAGTATTTAGCCACTGACTGGTAAAGATTGAACACATGGCAGAGTGGAAGCCCACATGCACAAACATTGTACCCACTCTGGCAGTAGCTGTATTCTGAATGGCTCCAACAGTACATTGTCTGAGGGAATTCCTTTCCATATTTCCTCATTTATCTTTAACTCAGGGCTTTAAAACTCCATTAATTCCCACTTAGTGGGAATATCTCTTTGTGGTTTTTCCTAGAGATTGAGAGTGAAGACTCGCCATTCTTGCTAGAAGCAAGGACAAAGGATGCTTATTAAATTTTTGTGTGCTATACCTGTTAAAAGACATTTGTTTTTTGGAGAGGATACTTGCAGTCAGTAAAATACCATAGCAAGAGGAAATTCCAATCAAAACTTGTAGTGCTCCTAATAGAGCCCTACCTGAATGTCCTGGGACTCCAGTGTAAACCAGCTCAGGGAGTACTTCTGGGCTTTCATCATCTCAACTGGGACCACGAACTTGTTGTCAAGGTGGAATACATCTGGCCCAGTGAAGCTAGCATCAAACTTATTCCTCCAAAACCCTATCAAAATAAAAGTTTAGAAATCAACAAAGTTAAATTTGGGTAGGAAAACAGAAACTGCCTAGCTGACACTCCTCCTATCATGAGTTCTCCAACAAGGCAGATAGTGACCAGGCAAGTAGAAATACAGTGAAGAGAACTCAGTACCGAGGCTGGAAGAGCCCTAACAGCAGGAAGCTCTTATCTTCCAGAGAGGGACTATGGAATAACAGAAAGAACAAGGCTTAATCCTCATGCCTCAGCGTGGGAGATTACTGAAGGCTATGAAGATAAAGTAATGGATGTTTGCGCTTTGAAAAATGAAGGGTATTGCCTTTGTGCTGCATAGAGTGAAACAGTGCTCCAAGACCAAGCTAAAACATTTGCAGATTTACACTGGAAGGAAACATTTGGTCTGTGTTTTGATGCACAACCCTCAGGGAATTAAAAGAGGATGTGCCTGACCGCTGTGCTGTAGTCAGAAAGAAATCCACAGAAGCTGCCTCCGAGCTCTGTGGTTGGTGTGTAGTGAGTTGCATGTGACCTGGTTAAGATGAGCCGTGATGTGCTGCTGTCTGGGATCCTGAACCAGGAGGCAAAAATACTGCAGGTTCCACCTGCTGTATTCTGGCTCTGCTGTCAAGTAACATTTTTAGCACATGTGAAGCAGTTGGGAATCATTACTGTAAAGAAATCTAAGCAAGAGGGACAGCAGATGTACAAGAAAAGAACAAGCAGATTGACTAGCAGGAAGCAATGAAAGGAGATGCCATTCAGCTACGGTGCTTGCAGAAAACTAGTAGGTTTCTAACTGTTCCTTTTGAAAAGTAAGGCCTGTGGAGCTCACCATGGAAGTGGATTGCATTGAGCAAGAGCATCACTGTGTTTTCAGGGAGCTGCTGTAGGAAGGTGGGTATTTGCCCATTAGTTGCTTCCTTTACCCACTTGTTTATGGCTACGAGGTCATCCTCATTGATCCCAGAAAGGGTCGCAGGCTTTGCTCCGTAGAATTTCTCTGAATCCTCCAGGAACTTCTCTTTCACCTCAAATCCTGGCAGAGGGGAAGAATTCTACATGAACTCATCAGACATTGAAAAAAATTTGCTCAGTGGCTCAGCCAGTGGCACGACACTCCCCAGGAGGAGTGCTTAGGGAAACAGAGACATCTCCCAGTATGGCAGTGTGCTTCCATCGCTTTCTGTCACCGAGAGTTTTATTCTACACCAGTACGGACCCCCCCCATGCTAGCTCTCACCTTTCTGCAGGTACAGACGCAATGCAAGGCTAAGGGTAGATTCTGCGATCCTTCTGTGAAGGGTGCCCAACATGTGGTGGAGACAGGGCACTGACTCCAGATGCATCGCCTCCAGCAAATGCTTCTCTGTCTGATTTGCTGCTCCTAAAAAGCAAAGTCAAATTCCTGTTAGGTCATATCCATGTAGTGGAAAACAGGGACGTTACTCTAGCTGCCTCCTGTTAGAAACAGGAGCCTCAGCAGGGCCACGGAGGGCAGCTTCAATTGTAGTTGTACCCAATTAAAGCTGCAGGAGTAAGATTAAGTGGAAGGTGCTGTACTTAATCTTCACATTTTACACATTGGTTCCTAGTGCCTCCAGGAGGGGGAACAGGGCAGGGCAGGAAATGGTGCTTTTGTATCTAAGAAGTTACCCAGTGCCAGGTGAGACAAGGCGAGGGCGATGCTGAGGGGTGACAGGATCACATTGGTTCTGTTGGACTCCAGCTGGACCTCTTTCAGGAGATCGATGCTGAATCTCATCAAGCCATCTGCTAGCCTCTGGCTCTTCTTCCAAGTCATCTCACAGCTTTTATCTTCAGCCTCTCTTTCCTCTTCAGAAGAGGCAATTCCCCCAGATGGTTCCTGTTCACGACAGCCCACAGCCCCAGCTATGGCTTCATCTTCTGGGTTCCTGTCATTCCTCGTGCCTGGCGGGACGGTGGGGAAAGGTCCATCAATCTCCTGGAAGTTGTCATAGGCAAAGTCTTCCAGCTCTGCATTTGGCAGGGTTGGGGTGGCTCCCAGCAGAGCAGACTGTACAACTCCAGCGCTTTTCACGTCCTGGGGAGAAACAAGAAGGATAGCACTGGGAAAGCAGGAGCACAGTGCTACCTTCCCTCATGGGTTTTACTGCACACCTAAATGGGTTGAGAAAACTCTCCAGCTTCTCTACTCTGGTGGTGTATTTGCTTCAGTTTGCCTTTTAACCTTGAGGTTAAAAGCACCTCAATGGGTATGGAAAACAGAAGGTCTTGTATCCTGGGAAAATGGACTGAGTGAGGGTCTTGCAGTGGTTCCTCCTCCACTTGCTCTCAGGGCCTGCCCCAGGCAAACGAGCCCAACAGGCTCGTCTTGCCCTTGCTTTAAGGGCAAGAACCACCACCTGCTCAGCACATGTCCCGTGCCTTCACCGTTTATAGATCCATCATCCTCAACCTTGATTTCACCACCTTCTCTCACATATTTTAGGACTGCCGATCTGCCTCGTGCATCGGTCAGCACCCTCTACTGCTGTCACAGCCTTGATGCATTTTGGCTCAAATCCTCCTCCAGGCACCTGTCTCTTCTTGACTTGTCTGTTCTATTCCATCCCTTTTCTCTCCAAATTCCTCATTTTCCAGTTTTCTAAGCTTTAGCCTATAGCACTGCTGCTACTGTCCTCACATTTGCATGGTCTTAAACACATGCTTTTTTGCTCAGATCTCTCTGTTCCCACCGGCATCCGGATGACATTCCTCTACTGCAGGAGTGCTGCGCTGTCAGAGCCAGGCTTGATGGGTAGCATCAGCTACGGGTCTTTCTCCCTGTCACGCTCATAGCTAGTTGTTTTCCTCATCTTTCCCTTATCAATCAGAAATTAAATAATCCACCTGCCAGTCCCTGTACACACCAGCTACTGACGTGTACTCCATACGCTGCCCAGTTATTTAGGCTGGAGCTTCCAACATGAAGGAGCACAGTGTTGGCAGCAGCAGTGAGCGAGGCGGGGAGGGAAGCCTGCACAAAGATGGACTTTCTCATTGCACAGGCACTGCTAGATTGCACTGCCTGGACTGATCCTATCTCAGGACAAACTGGAAAACCATTGCAAATACCACAGCATAACTTCAATCCCCTTGGGTGGAACTAGTCATTGCTTACCTTCAGCTCCCCATCTTTGTCTAAGAAGAGATGCTTTTGTTCAATAGCATGTGCTGAAGAAAACTGTAGGGGGGAAAAAAAAACCACATCAAAGAAACAAAGTCAGGTCCCAGATAATTTCCTCTGAATTCCCAGAGTCAGTCTTCTCTGCTCCCACTCCTAACACATTCCCATGGGGCCAGGTCAGAGGCTGCCACCAGCCTGGCTATAGCAGTCTTCGCATGGCTACAGCATGAGCAGGGCTTTAGGATGCAGACCCAGAGGCGGTGGGGTCCACCAAGGGGAGGTGGAAGTGAGCAGGAGTTGGGAGAGACTGCGAATGCTGGATTTGTTTAGAAAGGGACCAGGCCAGAAGGGTACAAAATAATGTATCCTCTAGAGAGTGAGCAGTGCGGTTTTGCAATCTCAGATCTGACGGGGATCCAGAATTAAAATGGGAGGGAAAAAAGCTGTTATTAAACAACCTCCTATTAACCCCTGAAGGTCATGGTCACTAAATACAGTTGAAGCCAAGTTTCCAAAGATTCTCTACTGAAATCCCCTTGAATAATGAGAATACCACAGCTATTTTAACTGGGAAAAAGAAGATTAGAAAACTTGCTGCGTTGGGGCATAGGCTAACCCCATAGCAGACCAGTGTCCTCCACCGATCTGCCGTCCAGGGCTTCTCACGCAGAAGCATCAGGTGGTATTTGCCCCATGGTCTGGTGCAGGAGAGCCACCTGGCTCCCCTTGCCCTTTGCTGGCTGGGGAGAGGGCTGTGCTCACACCGCAGAGGCCCCACCATCGCTGGGCTGAAGTAACTTACCCTTAGGTGACCATGCAGAGCAGACAAGCAGAGCAGCAACAGACCCCAGAGGAACACCATATTTCTGGAACAGAAGGACCAGCCGAGAGAGAAGTTATTTCCAGCTGCCTGGCAGCAGTGAGCTGAGCCTATTCAGGTCTACAGGGAGAAAATTATCAACCTGGCCAAACAGGTTGGCTCAGGAGCTTGCAGAAAGCAATAGGGAGATGAACAATGCTGCAAAGAAACAACACAGGACTCCTGGGTCCAACGCCAAGGCAGCGAAATCAGAGAGGAACAGGGACCCGCGCCGGAGCAGAGCTGTAACCACAGCCAGGCTCCTACATGACACTCTCCGGCTTGGATCCTGCATTTCTGACCCCATCTCCCTTGTTTCTCTGGATTGCAAATGGTGTTTCCCTAATCAGTCCTGCACACGCGGTGCCTCTGGAAGACGACAAGAGCCTCTGCTCCTTTCCTGAGCAAACCACCAAGGTATGGGCACAGCATCCTCAGCTGTGCCGCGGGCTCTTGGGAGAAGGGATACTAACCTGCCTCAGAGGGACTGCAGGCACTCAGCAAGTGCTGTCTGGGAGGGACTTTGCAGGTAGAAAATGCAATACCAGAGCAGTTTCTCAGCAATATGTCCTGAACAGAGAGTCCTCCCCTTCCCAGCACTCGCCTTCCCGCTTTGCTGGCAAACCCAGCCTCTCCCACCCCCGCGCTCCGGTTCCTATATGGGACAGCAGGAGGAGGGCTTCCAGGGCCATGGATGAAACCCCACCCACTCCCTGGCCACCGCTTCACCCAGCCACTTTTCCCTTTTGAACAGAAATAACGTATCTTCTTCTTAACATAAAGCCTCCATACCAAAGCCCAGCCATTGGCACGGCTGCCATACACTTAATTCCTGGGGCTGCTTTCCACTCTCCAAGCAGTCCTCGCTTTCACCCGAAACTGCTGGGCTGTGACCCCAGTTGCCAAGTGGAAAAAGCAAAACTTGAGGCCATTTCATTCCCCCTCCTCCCTCACCCCAAATCCTGCAGCCACATATAACCCTCAATACCCCTTCCTCCCTGGTGGTGCCCATCTTTTAACCCTCTGCCAAATTCACCCCCCTTTCCCAGAGAGGGGCTATTGCTTATTGGAGAAGCCCCCATTTACTGTCAAATCCTCATTTATTTGCCTCTTACCTGAGGTTGTTCATATCCATGTTGGAGCTGGCACCTGCTTTACCACGGCCAATAGCTCTGCGTGGGGCAAACACAGTCTCCTGTCCAGCCCACCCCTCCTACGCACCAGCAGTGACCTTCGGCACCACCCCCTATTTGAGGCAAATATTGACCTACAGCATCCGGTTAAACATTTGTTTGGGGGATGAGAGTGAATTTGTGGTGCATTTGGACGTGGGGAGACACTTTGGGCTGCTGTACCCTCAAGACAATGTTAACACCGAGTTTACCAGCTCCAAAACTCCCATCAGCAGAAGTAACATGCGAAGTCAGTCGTCCCTAGTAGTGGCTCTGCTTTCCATATACTCCCTGAGCGCTCTTTAATTCAATTTCACTAATTTAATTTAGTGAAAACGTAGGGCTTGGTATTTATTGCCACAGGGCTCGCTCTGGTTTTGGAATTTTCTTTGCAGAAAATCCCAGATATTTACTCCCTGTATCCCAGCTGCTTCTACTGCAGCAAGTGCGAGGCATCGGTTTTAACAGACGGCAGGTGCCCAAGGCCCCGTGGCCACGTACCCGAGCAGGAGGCAGCGATGCTCAGGCTGGGCTGAGCCAAGACCAGCTGGTACCTCCCCCGGGGCACAGCACGCACCAGAGCCCTGCCAGGGCAGTTGGCCCTGGTGCCGGGCTCCACAGCACGCACGTACCGCTGTGGCATGGAGGAAGAGTCTTGGGGATGGGCAGAACTCCAGCGGTCCTGTCCTGTGTGATTTTGTGCCGTATGCAGAAGCAATGGTGATCCTTCCCGGCTCTGTCCGTGTCCTCAGTGCGAGAGGAGTCACTAAGGAGCAGCAGGGAGCGCTCATGGGATCGCAGCGCTTGCAGCCATCCATTCCTTGCAGCAGCTCTTGGTTCCCAAACTCACCCCAGACACTGGGAAGGAGTGGAAAGGAGACAGGTCTGAGCTCCACAACCAGAAACTACTTTGGGACATGCCACTGCAACCTGAGGAGCTACTTCCCCTTGGAAAGCAGATCCAAGTCCCTGTGCAGCAGAGTCCTACCTTACATCCAGGGCATCTTCACAGCATTCCTCCTCCAGCTCACCCAGGAACACAAGAGGTGCCCAAACGCGGAGCTTTAGCTTTGGCTGCCAGAGCAGGATTGCTGCAGCCAGCACACCCAGCCCTGTACCACACCACACCCGGGCACCTCCAGCACAGAGCCTCCCCACACACCAGTCTTCGCATCTCTTTCAAAGAGTTTATTAGAAGTAAATATTTACATCTATTGCAAATGGTTAATAGGCAACACAGGACTGAGAGCTCCCCTTGGGTAGGGAAGGAGATAGCAAGGGCTCACCTCCCCACCCTCCCTGGAAGCGGAGGACAGCCTTCCCAACTGCAGGTGGCTCAGATGAACCAGCAGCTGGATGAAAAACCCTTTTTCCTCCCAGGACAACCCGCAGCAGGCTCCGCCTCTGCCCCAGAGAAGAGCTTCCCGCTCCCCTGATACTGGCTCTAAGCTGAAGGATGGATGGGAACAGCGCTGCAATAGAAGTGAGGCAACTGCTCCTACTGCTGGGTCAAAGAGCACTCTCCTGGCCTTTGGGGTAGTAACAGATGGTGCTGTCCCAAAGGGAAGGTCACAAGGAGACCGTGCTGGATCATGCCTCCTGGCTCTCACCCTACAAGGGCAGGAGGGGACAAAACTGAGCACCTTTTTGCTGTCCTGTCTTCCCCAGGAGTCTGACCAGCACAAAGGAGAGGATTAGGAGGATTTCTTGAGAAACACTGCCAGTGCATGGCACACAGGGCATTCCTCACCCCGAGATACTCACGGGATGCAGTGCTGCTGGGGCAGGAACAAACAACAGTCCATCCCTACCCTACTGCTCCAGAAGCCAAAACCCTCATGGAAGCATCTAGTTCTGGCCTCCCTAGAGGGTCACATTCCCATCCCCAACTGTCCATCTGCAGCAGCCCATTCCTAAATGAACTGGTGGAGCAGATGGGGTTTGTGCCTTGGCTGACTTCCTTCCAGTCTTTACCCTGGAGCCAGTAAGGCAGCAGAATTGCTCTAGTTAACCTCTCCTCCTCCCATACAGGCTCTAACTCAGCCAGCAGGACCTAAAGTTAATAGAGTACATCCTCTGGGCTTTGAACACAGACCACAGGAGGAGGAGATGCCTGGCACCACACAGCTCCGAAGGCAGCAGTTCCCAGGCCCAGCTTATGCTATCCTAGTAAGAATGTTCAGTGGTTCAGGAGTGGAAGTGAAGGGTAAGTGCACATGGCAGTAGCTATACTGTTGTGTTCTTGTCAAGGGACACCTCTTACCCCTTAACTGAAGGGGGGAGGATACCTGTGGTCCACATTATTCTGGAGGGCAGCTCACAGTCCCCAGCGGATCAGGCACACATGGTATGGAAAGCTCCAGGCCTCTCTGCAGGGGTGACAGTGACCTACAACGCTCAGTATTTCTCCCAGCAGCAGTGGAGGTTTCTCAGTTATGGCTTTTTTCTTTTTAAAGATACAGAAAGAGGTTAGAGATGCTTTACTGAGTGCTCACTAACAAGTACACCTCCCCCCTGCATCCTCTGTTCAGAAACATCTAACTCTGCCTCCTCTGTAAGCGATGCTGCCGGCTTTCAGCTCTACCACCAGCACTGTGGGACAGCCACCACCTCCTGGGCTGGGGGTCGCTACGCCATGAGGCGTATGACGCCGTTGTCTGAGCCCAGCAGGAGATGGCATTTCGTGGGCAGCACCGCCAGGCTGGTCAGTGTACCCCGAAAATTCTCCGAGCTCAGCTTGGTCGTGCTGATGGGCAGGGCTGAGGACTCCAGCATGGAGTAGACGCCGATCTTGTTGGCCACAGTGCCAGTGACCACTTCGTTGCCGTAGAGGTCAAATGCGTGGATGGGTTCAGATGCAGATTTGTAGTGGTGCAAAGGTTTCTGCTCTAGTTCCTTCCAGACAGTCAGGGAATGATCCGAAGAGGAGCTGATTAGCACATTGCCCTCTGCAGCCTGCAGGAGAGGAAAGGCCAGTGAACCTACACCGCTGCAGCAAAAACTCCCAATCTCATCCTGCAAATGAGATTAGCAGGTAGCTGTCAATAATCCAACAGTCGCAGCGCAATCCCTTGGGACAGTCCCAGCCATTTCCAAGCAACTGATGGTACTGAGCAGTATTAACAAGGCATCCAGGTGGACACTGCGAGCTACAGGACTCTCTGGTATCTGGCAACCTCCTCTAGTGCTATCAAGGTGTCCAAGAGATGGGCTGGACATCCTGATACTCAACACAACTAATTTATCATCTGTTACTACTGCGGTGGGTAAAGAGATTATCAGGTGGTCTCCCTCTCCATCAAACCACCTGCCAAATTATTTTCCTTCTCAGGAAAAGGAATTGGGAGGCTCTCTCGCAGTAGAAAATACTGCCGAGGGTAGGAAAAGCCTGGAGCTGCTTATTAGCAGAGCTAGTGAGAGGGTAAACAACCCACACCGCTGAACTTTGTTTAACCTGCATTTGGGTCGAGGACACTGGAGCCCCAGCGCTGCTCCCTGAGGGTGGGTAAATATGGACAAGAGTTACTCATTAGAGTGACACTCTCCCAGGGGGGCTGAGAGCCCTGCAGAGAAAGCAACACATTCACTTCTTCACGGGAGACGTGTCTCCCCCCTGCCCCTGCTGCAGACCTGCTCGGCAGGGACCGACACCTGGGAGGGCTGATCTCCATTTAACACAGGTTGGACCAAGAACAGCTGCCCGCAGCACGAACCATGGGGCAGGAGAGCTTGAGCAGCCTCTTAGGGACACAGGAAGGCATCGAGGAACACCCAGCGGATGGAGCAGACAAGCCCTGCCAAACAGCGCATGCCAGAAGGATGCTCCACACAACCTCAGAGGACAGATGATGCCCACGAAGCAGCCCCCCACCCTGATCCCAGCTGAACCTCTCACCTTGATCTGCAGGATGTCTCCCTCATGGGCAGGCCACCCCCGCATGATGAGTCCTGTCCTGGTGTCCAGCAGCACAATGAAACCAGAGGAGAAGCCAGCCATAACGCTGCGCCCGTTAGGACTGACAGCCAAGCAGCGGATGAGCCCAGCGCTCACCCCACTGGCCAGGCGAAACTCATGCTGCAAGAGAGAGAGTCCAGCTACTGGGGAGGTGAAGATCTAGGGGATCCAGCATTTAGGGGACAAGGCCCAGCTGGCTTTCATGGAGGCATCACAGCTGGCTTTGGGATGGAAGTGGGTGGCTCACAGAGCGCCAGACTCCCTACCTGTAGCCCTGGCTTCCTGTGATCGATGAAACGCAGCACGGAGTCTGCGCTGGCCACAGAGATGCTGTGATAGGGAGGCGGCATGGTGTTCACAGCTGTAATGGGGACTTTGCTGTCTAATTCATCAAAAGTCCGGAGAAGTTTGCCTGTGAAAACATGATGGAGAAGTTACAGCGGTAGATGTACGGAGGAGCAAGCAAATCCCCAGTTCTGCACTGTTTTTTAACAGGAGCCATCAAAACTCAGCATGGCACCTCTGTCTTTAAGGACTGGACCAGTTCACTCCAGCCAGTACTCACCCTTTCCATTCTTACCTGTGAACTGGTCCCAGATGTGTACGGTCCCATCACAGCTCACCACGTGCTGCGATGCCTCCAGCTGGCTCACGTAGAAAACTGACTTCTTGTGCTCGGCGTACGTGAAGCGCGGTGGCACCTCACTGGTGCCATCCCCGTAGTTGTACAAGGGCCAGAGGCGGACAGTTTTGTCCTTGCTGCCACTAAGAAAGAAGTCCTCGCTGCTGAGCGGTGCCACGCACTTGATGGCCCCTGAATGCCCTGAGAAACTCTGCAGCTTGATCTGGTGGAAGTGGAAGCGGGGGTCGTGTTGGCTCACCCCAATCTCATACTGCCAGTAGGCCAGCCAGTTCCCACACAGCATGTGGGTGCTGCGAGGAAGGTCGTGCTTCAGGGCATTCTCCTCGCTGGATGAACTGGGAATAAAGCCATCAGTGCCAGCACTGAGGCGAAGCAAGCCAAGACCCTCGCGCTGTGTGTCCACAGGGACCTGGATGCGGTTCCCTACCAGCACGCTCCCAAAAGTACCAGAGTGACTGTCCTCGTGGTGGCTAGAGAAGGGCTCGGTCCCTCGCGTATCTTGGTCTGAGCCCACCGCACTCGGTGTTTGTTCCAGGCTAACCACCTGCAGGCTCTTGGGGTTCACGTTCTCCAGGTAGAGGCTGGCCAGCTTCTCAACCAGCGAGTGGTTGGGCACAACCGTCCGGATAACGTCACCTGAAGAGACAGAATGTAGCTCCAAGGAAAGGAATCTCCCCATCATCACCCTCCCCCTGCCCCCCAACAGAACAAGAGTCAGCACAGGGCTGTGAACACAACGCCCCGCACAAGCCAGCCACATGCTGCTCCCAGCCAAAGCAGCTTGAAGCCCGGTGGGCTCCCAACCCAACAAGCAGACCAAGCCACAGTGTAGAAGCTGTGGGTTTCCCCCAGCAGCCCTACGCCCTCTGACTTCTCCTGAGTTCAGGTCCAGCACGCGTGCACAGAGCACGGAGCGCTCTCACAAATCCCAGGACATGGTGGCCAAGCCATACCTAGCAAGCAAGAGAAGGGGATGTAGGTGATGTAGGCCATCTCAGGGTTAAACACCTTCTGTAACTCCACCAGCACGGCCGGATCCAGGGCCAGCAGCTTCCCATCCGAGAGGGGCACCTCCATCACCGGCACCTCACAGCTGTTCAGTGACTCTGCTGTCAACCCCTGGACAAGAGAAAACAGGAAGATACCCAAGATCAGATGCTCTCACCACATAATTAATTACACAAACACAGCCTGGGATGGATGCTGCTGACACCAGTACTGGTTGTATGCAGGTATGCCGGCCACATTCCTGCGGCTGGGTATGGGGGATGGCAGGAGGACCTCTCCCACATCACTGACCTGGTCTTGCAGCTCCTGCAGCAGTGAGAATGCCCCAAAGAAGTTTCTCACTGTGTCACTCAAATGCTGCTGCACCATCTCCTGCCCAATCCGCAGGCAGATCAAGGCAATTAGGCTGATTGTCTTAACGCACAGGACAATACGGGCCTGGGCACCACTGGGGAAACTGAAGGGGACATCCATTACCAGCTTGCCCACCACGTATCCCTTTTCCCCTCCTCTGCTTCATGCTTCCTGCCTTATCAGGTCTTGAACAGCACAACCTCTATGTGCATGCTGTGTACCAGTGCAAGGAGGTGCACATCAGGGCAGGAGCAGCCCCACAACCCCAGGAGCATTAACGCCCTCATAGAACCATTTCCAAATCGCCGATTTTGAGTTGTGCCAGTCCTGGCTGAAGGCACGGCAGACTGCAGCACTTACCCAATGGCCAGAGAAGTGAGGAAGCCCAGCACCGGGAGCAGCACCTCCTGGCTGATCTTGGGGAGAATGTCCATGAGCGTGGTGTCTGAGAGACACACCACGATCTTCTGAGTCAGCGTCACAGCAGCCAGGAGCCCTGCCTCCTTCCGACTGTTCAGCCGGCCACCACCAGACCCGCCACTGGGTGCAACCTGCAAAAGGATGCAAAAGGATGATGCCAGGGCTACCATCTCCCCAGCAGGACACACCAAGGGTGATCCCAGGATCACCCAAGCTCAGCCTCAAAACCCAGCACGGTAGTGCTGGTCACAGCTCCTGGGAGAGGAACCTGAGCACTGAGTCTGAACAACAACTCATGTCTTGCACTCAAGGGATGAGCCTGAAAACCGACAGACAGCTGTCAGCACAAGAGATGAGCCTGGAGAGAATGGGGCACGACATCCCAAGCTTGCACGCATCCTCTGGAGGGCATCTTCCTGCAAGATGCTCCCACAGCTGCGAAACTCAGAGGGGAGAGAGGCAACCCTGGATGGGCCCACAGCATCATCAGCCTGGACACTGCAGAGCGTCGTTTGCCAGCTCAGGAAGAGGGGAAACCTATTACATGCACACAGCTTAAAGCAGTGTCTTCATCCCATGCTATGTTGAGCCTGGGTGCACAGACTGCAGAGGAACAGTCCTTGCATGAAATATCCAAGCACAAGTTATGGGCAAACCTGCTGCTGACTTCGAGAAATCCAGCTGTTAATAACTTCACTAAGCAGAAGAGCGCATCCTTTTTGCTGACAACGTACCAATGCTAGTTACAGCAATGCCAAAGAGTTAACAACATCAGCAGCAACACCAAAAGATTTCTTTCTAGATTGTCCTATTTCCTAACTCCTAGACAAATTAAACACCCAAGAAAAGAGAGCCAGTAACAAAACCCACAAACAATTCCCAGTTTCCACTATATTTCTTGTACACCTGCCATCTTCCAGCTCATCACAGAAGCTCTTCCTCTCACAAAATATCCACTCTGCCAAGTCCTGCAAGAAGGACTGACTTTATCCTATTTGTGACCCGCAAGTTTCATTGTTTTAATATCAGGTTGCCAAATGCTGTTCAGGGGGGTATTAATCCCCAAAGCGCCCCCAGGCAATAAGTTTAGCAAAGCAAAGCAGAACAGCTGGAGCTATGATTGCAACTGGGTGGAGAATGATTTTGCTGAAAAATGGGATTTTTTCCCCTGAAAAATCTCCCCTTCAACATTGGAAAAACTGACAATGCCTTTTTGTTTTCTTTAAATGAACAGCTGTGGCCTCTTTTCCTCTACGTTTAAATTATCAAAAAGCTATTGAAGTTTTCCATTTAAACAAGAATCCATAACCAAAGCGTTTATAACCACTAAAAAGGGAGCAATATGAAAAATAAGCCTGTTTAAAACATTCAAAAACATTTTTTGATGAAAAATTGGTTTGTTTTTCAACCAGCTGCATTACACACATTTTCTTCTTGCTATTCAGCTATGAATTTCAAGCTGAAAAGTTTGTAAGTCTTGCCAGTATTTTTAATACAGTTGAAAAAACCCCCTTTAGCTTCTCCCCAGCTCATCCCCTATCTACCCATACAGACCTCTAAAAACACTCACTCTGGCAATCCCACAGCAGCCCAAGCTGCTCCACCTGCCCATTATCACAACGCCATCCTTGTGCCAGCTCCACTTTGGCACACTCACCCAGCAAAGCAAAAAAACCCCTTTTTCTCTGGCTTCGCGCGCGCCAGCAAAGGGGCTGACAGGGAAAGCCCCCGGCTGAAACGGGGAAGGAGGGGCTGCGGCAGCCCGATGCAGATCCACGGTGGCCGAGGCTTGCTAAAAAGCGAAGCCCACGTACGCAGCCGCGCGCTTCACTGGAAGCGGACCGGAGCTTATGGCTGGGGGTGAAAGTGCCTCTTCTGGCTGCATCAGCACAGCCCTTCTCGGCCAACACAGCAAGAGCTGCTCAGCCCACACTGGCCCAGACGGAGCTCAGCCGAGCAGAGATTTCTATGCAGGAGGCTCCTGGTGAGGCTGGACTATTTTCTGTGCATCCTCCTTTTGTGCCTGCAGACAGCTCTTGCCCCAACACGCGCAAGAAGAGGAGAAAAGGCGATACTAACCAGGTAGCTGATGTAGGGCAGGTACTGGTAGGTGAGGACAGGCTCTCCGTACAGGTACGCCACATGCACAAGACAGGCCAGCACTGGCTTGGACACCTGATCTCCCAGCACTGGCCGTTTTTGGTAGATATTTCCTGTACTCAGGGGACTGTTCTCATCGTTGCTTGGTACAAACTGCTGCCTGGTGGGGCCTGCCCAGAGACAACATCATGAGCTGAAGCAGCAGGCTACACCCAAGCCACAAGGCACCCAGCAGACTGTTTTGGGGCACAGCCCACCCCGGGACCCTGGGGTCTGAGGAGCAGACATTACCAACGTAGCAGGACGTGAGCAGACGGAGCAGGTTCCTGGCGATGAAGCGGGATGTGACGGTAGGGCCCAGCTTGGCTGAGAGCCACCTCACCATCTTACAGGCTGTGTCTGCAAAACAAAAACAGTTGCAAGGACAGAACCTGGCATGGCGCAGATTAGCTATCACCCGGCTGCTGCCCAGACCCTGCCTGCCCTGCAGGCAGCTCCCTGGGTCTCAGATCCACACACTTCAGCAGAGACCTGGCTTTTTACACTGGTTTCATTGTTGTCCCCAAGCTGGGACCATAGACACCCCCAAATCTGGACCCACTTCTTCCCAGGCTCTCCCCTTCTCCCACTCACTGCTTTACTGCATGTTTGTCACGCTCGGCAGAAAGGCTCAACGCTAGCAGGGTCTTACCCAGGAGTATTGTCTGCTCTTTGTCATCGGAGTGATCCGGCAGCTCCTCTCCCTCTCCATCCTCTGGTTCGCTGCTGTCATCAGCCAGGGTGACATCCACGGAGGCACCAGCATCCACGGCCACCGTCAGCTCTGCATCAACTGCAGTGTCATCATGCTCCTCTTCATCACGCTCCTCTTCCTCCTCCTCCGAGTCTTCGCTCTGTTTCAGGTCCTGGCTGCTGTCCATCGACTTCAAGCTGCTCTTGTCCTTCTGGGAATCCCCATCTGCAGGTCTGTCCTCTCCCAGGGACATTTCACTGGCGCTGCTCTTGTCACTCAGCCGCCCAAGGCTGAGCGATTCCTGCTCCTGAGGTTGCAGGGACTCCCCGACATAGAGGCCGCTCTGGAAGTCCTCGCTCTCGGGCAGGTAAGCTTGGTCATGGAAGCTGACACCAGAGGTGTAGTCGAGGAGGTCGAGTGCAGCGGAGCTGTGCTCCACGTCCATTTTGATCTCCTCCCCAAACACGCATGACACTGGGCTTTCCCCTCCACTTTCATCATCTTCAGCTGCGCCGAGGAGGGATTTGCTCTCCTCCCGCGAGCTCTCGATGCCAACGAGAATCTGCAGGATGTGTGGCAGCAGGTTCAGGAGGAAGGACTGCAGCCCCAGGCGCACTATCAACTGGGCGACAAAGCAGTCTGTGTAGAGGTAGAACCTGCCGTGGCGGTAGCAGGGGGTCTCATATGTTCCGATCAATGGCTTGAGCAAGTATTTATTGGCATTCTTCGGACCTAGGGATTTAGCTATAGGTTCAAAGAGATACCAAGCTGCGTAGACAGCAGTATTCTCCTCGGACATCAGAGATAATATGAAGGGCAGAAGAATCTCCAAGCCTTCAGGAGTGATTTCAGAAAGGATCCCCTCCAGCTGCTGCCACAGCTGGAAAACAAGTTCCCGGCCCTGACCTTCATCCTCTATCTTCTTTGCCTGATAGGTGAAAATGAATTTATGCAGGGCTGGGAAGTATGTGGGGAAGGGGACAATAGAGCTGAAGGGACTGAGGAGCTGCATGGGACAGGGTGGGGGGAGGCCCTGTGAGATGGGTTTGTATTCAAACAACTGCACTGCGCCCTTGCCCAGCCTGGTCTTCAGAAGCTTCTCCACCGGCACGCTCAGCTGCAGCAGGACGTGCAGCACGTGCTGGAGTGGGGCCGGAATCTCCTTGGGATGGTAGCGACACAGATTACGCACCATCAGGAACCGCTCCAACAGGGATGCGTCAGGCTTCGAAGGACGAATCCTTGGTGCAAATATAATCTCAGCTACCAGAATGCCCAAAGCTTGCATGTCCCTTTGGAAGAGGTCTGAGACACTCAGGGGTGGCTCTTCCCACGGCTGCTCCATTAGCTGCATCTCACTGCTTAAGCCTTTAACCAAGAAATTGTCCAATTTCTCCAGTTCTTCCAGAGCCTGCAGTGGATTGAAGCCTTCAGGAAGCGTGATCTTCATGTCAACCCGATCTACAGCGCCTGCCTTGCTCCGACGGAGAGGTCGGACAGCTGAGGTTTTGCCTTCGGTGGCATAAGCAGGGAGGGTGGAGGGCTGTGCTGAAGGCACAGTGGCACAGGGCTGATCAGCAGCTCTACTGGTAACAGAAATTGAATCCAGGGCTTCTGTGCCTTGCTCTAAATCATCCTCACCAGCGATGGGCTTCTCCCCAGACCAGGTGGTTTCACTAGGAGTAGCCTCCAGGACCAGCCCATTAACTGCATCCGTCACCTGGCCTTGGATATCCTCCAAAAACACAGTCTCCCTGATGTTCTGGAGAAGAGGCCGGGCAATGGCTGGAGCTTCAGCAGGTGTGTAGGCAGGTCCCACCATGCGCCTGGGATGTGGCTGGTCGAAGAGCTGCACAACCCCATAAGTCGTCAGATGTGTGTGGTTGTCTACTAGATGGAGGCAGACGTTCTTCTCCTTGACAGCATCCTTCCCCAGCAGCTTGTACCCAAAAGTGAGATCGATCCAGTGGTGGAGGTCCTGAGAAACTTCCCGGCTCTCAAGCAGCATGCGGTGGACTTCAATGAACTCCTCGTAGGAGCTACACCAAGATGGCACATCCAGGTCGGGCATGTCCGGATGGATGGATCGGAAGATGGAGGGGTCTGTATAAAACTCTGGGATGCACTCATCTGGCGTCCAGCTTTGCATGCGCTCCATGCTGGCTGGATACTCATTGGGCTCCCACTGGGACCTCACGTGGCAGCAGAGCACTGCCTTGGGTGTCCTCCGAGCCGTGTACACATAGTAGGTGATATCTGAAAGGACGTCGGAGATGTGATGGGGGACATGGAGCTGCTCCCCACTTGACCCACCAGCAACAAACGCCTGTTTGGTCATCTCATAGGTGAAGTCCAGCTGCTTGTCTCCCTTGTTGAGTCGGAACTTGGATTTCCTTAGGTCCCTGAACTTGCCATTTTTGGTAGTGAAGTCCACCACCCATGGAAGAACCGGGTGATAATTGGGGTCTCCCATTCTCCTCCCAGCCAAACTGTTTAGACGCATAAGGTAGTCAAAGTTGCTGACCTGCCCATGTACCCACTGTAACACCAGGTCTCGGAGGTCCTTCTGGCAGGCGGTGCACCTCGCCTCCTGCCCTCGCATGCCAGCGCTGCTTTGCTCGCTCATTCGTTCCAGACCAGCCTCCAGATTCACTTCCTCCTTCGCTCCCTCGTACCCTGTGAAGTTCACACGGAGCCGGCTGCACAGCTTCTCGTCCACAGCCACATCCCGAAGGGAAAAGGCACCGCAAGCCAGACCCACCTGGTGACAAGCCTTCATGGCCTGCAGCACGTGGAAGAGGAGGAAGAGGATTTTGGCATGGCTATTGGTGAGCTTGGCCGGGCTGAAAGTCACGATGTCATGCAAACAGTACTGCACATAAGGGTAGACGACGTACAGCATGTTGGCCGACTCCAGCAGAGCTTCTGCCTGCAGCACGTTGGGGCAGGAGGGCACCCCCTTGGCGGCCGCCGCACTCTCCTTGGCGGGGGAAGCACCAGGCGCGCTCTTGCCCACCTGAAGGATGGGGCAGCCGTAAGCCTTCTGCAGGGCGGCCCGCAGCACATCCAGGGCCAGCAGGGTGGGCGGCACATCAGCGTGCCGGTACGGCTGCACGTGGAGGCGGTGAGCCTGGCACCACAGGTTTCGGTAATTCTGGGAGGCGACGCTCTGCATGAAGCTGTGCAGGGTCTCCAGGCTGCCATTACGCTGGTCAGAGGCGGGGGGCTGCACCCGCAGCGGGTACGCCAGCCGGTCCTTCCGCAGCCCGTGGATCTCCACCCGGGTCCAGCCCGCAGGCAGCTTCTGCACAGAGTGCTGCAGGAACGTCCTCACCTCCACGTCGCTCAGCCCCTCTGGCCGCGGGCACAGGCCGGGCAGCACCCGGCGCTCTTTGAGGCTCGCCAGCCATTTCACCGGGACGAAGGCGGTAACATGGGTCCCCTCAGCAGCAGCGGCCAGTTGCCGGCGGTCGATGTTCAGGTCCTTCTCCACACTCTGGAGGAAGCCGGCCATATCAGCTTCTGCTGGAGGAAAGACAGCCCAGAGAGACTGTGAGTGAGCGGACAAGCAGCACTGTCCCTGCCCTCCCTGTGGGAGCCTCAGCTCCCCCGCCAAGCAGATGCCACACAGCAAGTCTCACTTCCCCATTGACACCCGGGGAAAAAAAATGCTGGTTTTAGGAGCTTGCTCAAAAGATGCTATATCTGGGAGGGGTGGGGGTTGACAAGGGACCAGCCCTGGCTGGCGGCGGGGGGGACAAGATGGGACCTCTGCAGCCAAGGAGGAGGACCCGGTGGGACCTCTGCAGCCCCAGGGCCAGGGAGGGGGACATGATGGGACCAGTGGGGGGGCACGATGGGACCTGCACCGCCACAGGGCTGGGGAAGGGGCCACGATGGGACCTCTGCAGCCCCAGGGCCAGTAGAGGGGACATGGCA
>VYZW01048219.1:1334-25762 GCA_013401315.1 Balaeniceps rex | reverse complement strand
GTGTGGTGCTCAGTTGCTGACTGGGGCTAAACCACAACACTGTTGTAAAACTTAAGAACAGGACAGAAACATAAATATTTAAGCGTAGTTTAACAAATCACTGCTTTGTATACAGTGAGTGTTTTCAAAAGTTTGATAAACAGAAGGGCGACAAAACATTGACACTGTATCTACGAAAGAGTTTTAAAGAAAAAGAATTTTGAAAGCCAGGGTTGAGGCAGCAACTGCAGCTCCAATGTACTAAAAGACTGTAAACAGCATATACCTCTTGGTCCCGAGGAACTTCAACTTTGTCAACATCATCTTCATATTTGGCCCGGGTAAACCTGGATGACAGTGTCGAATTTGAGGATTTGTAGAACATTGCTGCACGGAAGAACTCCTCTTGTTCTCTTCCTCGCTCCCATTCTGTCATATTTGGGTCTAAATAATGTTCCAATGTTTCTACTATAAGATAAGCAGAGAAATGCTTAGCAGAGATTACAGCTTACTTAGGTCTGACGCTTTTCAAACAAAAGATAAGATAATAAGCAAACATCCTTGCAAGTATTTAAAGATAATATTAATCGCAACTTTATTATTCCTGAATAAGCGGAGGTAGTTTTCCAAGATAGCAAGAATGACAGCATTTGCCAAACGCAAGATAGGTATTTTAAATAATCTTACTTGTAATGCTGACTCCTTACTCATTGCCCTCTAAGGAATGTTCAAAATACTTAATGCATTTAATAGGTGTTTAAAACAAAAAGTATAATCCAAAGCTTTATCAAGTAACTAAAACACAGAACAAAAAAGTTAACGAGTGAGTAAGCCTGGCCAGGCTTTGGTAACTTCAAGGGGCTTTCTGGTATATAAACTGCCCACTGATAAGTACAGAATTTGGACACAGGTTTTTGTAAACAATACAGACCCTGTTTAAAGCAACAGGTTCACATTTGCTCCCAGAAGGAATAGGAAATAACACCAGCCAAGCAAAGACACTCTTACAAACAGAATCTAATAATTCAAGTTATTTAAGTATTTCTGCATTTTCATCATTCTGACTAAGGAGGGACTTAACAGTCATTAAGAGGATACTCAGTTTTACACAGGGAAAAATCCAGTCCCGAATGGAGGAACTATGGGTTCAAAGCTCAAGTACTCTGTCCCAATGCAGCAACCAGAAGAGGCTACTGACCAGGAAATCTTTTTTCATATAGTGAAAAGGATTATTTAAAAAAAATCCTGAACTAACAAAACAAGGTTTTCTACCTGACACTATACCCTTTCCTCTGCAAAACCTTGCTGTGCCCTTTTTCTTCTTCCCCAATAGCCCCTTTGTTTTTGAAGTACAAACCAACCCTTATTTTTTTATTTTAAGACAATCTCGATTCACCTGCTGCTGCTGATCTCCCTAGATCAGACTGCAGCTTTTTATGCCTTACAGAAAAATCACAGTACTGGGGAACTCACCACAAGGCACCATAAGTACCTGCTTTAACATAAGATACACCACAGTATCTTTTAATAGCAAAAACCTAAACAAAATGGAAGGAGACTCAAACAGCACAAAAAGCAGGTGAAGGGCTTGGGGCTTTGCATAAGAGCCCTGCATGTATGCTATGATTTTACAGCCACAAATTTTTCTGAGACAAACATAAGTGACAGTTTGAGTATCCAAAGGACATGTAATACAAGCTTTGACAAGTGTGAACTACTTCATTCACTTTAGAGTCCTTATCTCCTCTGGAAGTGCAGGGTATGGGTTTTCTTTTGATTTGTCCTGTCTTGTATGGGAAAAGGCAAAAAACTGCCGTTCTGCTGTGACCCGATAATCTTTCTGCCTTTATAGGATCTGTCAGTTTTACTCCTCAAAGAGAAACAAACCAAATGAAAATGCTTGTTCCATGCATAGCTTATGGTACCGGCCAAAGCCAAAGTCTACTTTGGCAAATGAAAGAAGGGAAACCCAGAAATACAGACAATTAAGTAGAACACCGTGGAGAACTTCACTTCTGCCACAGCATAAAAGTGTGAAATGTAATGCCTAAAAATCAAGTCTTGCTGACACTTAAATTACTGAGCAGTTTTCCTGAAGTCAACACAATTAAATATCAGTAAAAAAATTATTTTAATATTGGCTGTAAAAAGAAGTAGAGGGAGAAATGCTGTGGAATTCAGGAAGAAAACTCATAGTGAACATAAAATGCAACAGGACGAAAAGGCGGGGGGGGGAAATCAAGAACTATTTTTTTTTAGGGAAAAATTAAAAAGTCAGGATGAATCTCTTCAGTTACCTTTTTCTCCTTGTTTAAGACTTTTCACAAAACTTTCGTATCTTTTTTGTTTTTCTGGATTCCTTGCAAATGGTTTGAAGTCACTAGAACCAGCATTTGCTAACTGCCCCCCCAACAACATTTGCCATTTGTGAGAAGCATCATCTGGGGAAGCTGGCTGGAATCTGCTATTTCGTGACTGCTGAGACAACATTTTTGCTTTCATTTGTTGTTCAGAAGCTTGTTTCACTTCTTTGAGCCTTTCTCTATCTTTCTCAGACAGATATTCCAAAACAGAAGGAGCCGGACCTAAACCCAAAAAAAAGCAGTAAGAGATAAATAGAAATCAAAAATTACAACAACTATTTCTGCCACGTTAGTAGAGGAAAGAAGCCTACCACTATGCATATACATTCAGAGAAAATGCTCTTGCGCATCAATAAACAGTATAATGGCAGAGATAGCAGATAAAAAATTGGCCACTACCGCATCTTTTATGCTATTTACCACATATTTACATATTACTTTGTAAACTTCACTATTGTAGATACAAATGCGAACCACATTTACAAATTACCTTTTTAGTGAATTTGCAGGTATTTCACTGAAACCTCATTTTACAGGGAGAAAAAAAACCTCACAGCCTACTATATTCCAAATTCATAATAAGGTCACAAAGACAAAAAACCAAAACAACACAAAACACAATCCCACATATATTTTTTATCTCTAAAAGACTTAAGTAAATGAAAATCCAGGCAGATATGTCAGCAATTCACCTGTTGAGATGAAACTGAACAATGACAAGGTATTCTAGCTAATCCAACTAGATTTAATATTTTTATGTTAGAAAATAGTGTTCAAGGCTCAACCAGATTTTTACTGTTATATAAACAAACAGGGGACCTGAAACACAAACAAAGGTGTGGTCACATATATCAATACCTTTTAGACCAGTCTCTCCTAGGCGTTCCCGCCTCTGAGATGCAGTCAAAGCATGCCTGCTTTGTTGTGTCTTATCACTCTCAAGTTTTCCAGTCGATTCCTCTAATGCCTTCTGTAAACGGTAGTTTTCATTCCCAGCTGCTACCACAGGTCGAAAGTAATGGACTGGCCTGTAATTTCGTGGCAGGTCAGGTGGCGGATAAATCTTGGCAGGGGGACAACAAAACAAAAATCCACTAAGAGAAGTAATACAACTTTGTATTTAACACTTACAAATGTGTTTCAGAAAAAGTCACCTCAATCTAAAAAATCCTCAGTTTACATCTTGGCAGTAGAAACAGATATTACAAGCTACTGATTCTTTTAGACCCAGTCAGTAAGTAGCATCGTAATACAAACTTTGAGAACAAACTGTTATATTGTTAATATGTGACGATTACAAAAAATACAAAACATGCACATCGAGCCGCAGCAAAATTAACAAAAATCTTAACATGCATTGCTTTTATTTGAGAAAATGCTCTTGGTATTGCTTAATAATTTTTTTTTTTTTTTTAAGACAGAAGTCAAATGATTTAATCAGTTAACTGGACTTATTAATTATTTTAATGTCTTTCAAAGTCCTTTTCCCCCACGTTCTTCATTTGAGCTGTTAGTTCAAAGGTTATCCCTGTGCGTCCTATACAATGCAATTTTATATACCACGCAAATATTCTTTCTTTTTCTTCATTAGAAAGAGGACCATGTCACACAGTTTTGTTTGTCTTTCTAATTTATGCAAATATATATGGCATAAATGATGCAAACCTGAGAACAGGGCTAACAAATTAACTTGTCACCAAAATAGTGAAGTGGATGAAGCATGGGGCTTGATTTTTACAGAAAACTGAATGTTACATCTGAAAGATCTCTAGAAGCAAAATATGTACTTTTTTTTTATTTCAAAGTTAAATCAAACCATTCCTCCAAATTCATGCCAAATAACAGTGGATAGTGTGGAAGGCATTTGTTAAAAGCCAGTACATAGGCAAAGTTAACATTCATCCAGTAGTCTGACAAATTTTAGGTTTGTATTGAATAGCCTCCAACACTATAATTTTGCTCATTCAGCAATCTTTATTGCTGACCAGAACTTTTATTTCTAAGAACATAAAAAACACTGAGCAACAGCAAAGTCCATACAGCTCACATGTCAATTTGCTGATGTTATTCTTAATTAAAAAATATCAGTATCTGCTTACCTTGCTTGGGGTTGATGATTTTGATGCCAAGGAAAAACCATCCAAGATTTTGCCTATGTATTTAACTTCTCTTTCAGACCCTACAAAATGACAATAGAGCTGGTCAATATTTAAAACATGTATGATAGGCAAAAAGCATTTTTTCTGAATATTTTCCATTTTTCAATATATTTTATGGAGCAAAATTGCAGTTCTTTGTCTTCAGTGCCTTTCATTTAAAATTAAGGGTTCTGAATCTGGATTAGTATTATACAGCTAAAAAACTACTACCAGAGAGATTGCTGTAAGATGAACATGGCTAACAGTGAGTTAGCAGTATCACTACTGTCCATAGCTAACATCATGAGTGCCATTAATTATGTACAACTAACATCAACACGTACTCTAGAAATCACTACAGTATTTCATATGCTTAAAAGTTGCACTAAAAATAAGGCAGTATCAAGATAAAATTTACAAATGTTATTTGAAAATACACAAGTATACCTAAAAAAAAAAAAAATTATCTTTGCAAGTATTGGGGCATATCTTGTAGCCATGATTCACAATCATTTGTTTCCTTCAGTGGAACTGAATGCTGTATCTCACAAAGCAGCACATATTGTCCTTTTAAAAATATAATTTGGGGGTTTAATCTACACTGGGATTAGTGGAGGACTTTGGAAATTATTTCCTGATTTGGACACTTCAATATAGAAGGAAGACTAGATGAAGTTTCAGATATCAGGGCTAGAAGATACAAATCCACTGAAAATGAAAATATTTGGAAAACAGACACTACACCTATGTAATTTTTTTTTCCCAAATACAAATTACACTAGCTCTTTAGATAGAACTATGGTTCTTACTTTTTTTGGATTTATACTGCTTTGGTGCTGTCCAGCCATACAAGCCATCTCCAGGTTCCTCATCTTTTAGAATTGTATCATATTTTGACAGTGTTTCAGTTGCATAAATATCATCGTCTTCTTCCTCTAAAGCTCCTACACCAAAAGCCTAATATGTATTTCAAATAAAAATAAGGAGAATTCAAAAGTGTAAAAATAATACTTTTTAAGTCACATATCAGAACACATCTACATGTGTATCTATCCATCTGTAAGATGTCAAGTATACATATATATGCACTGGGAAAAATGTACAGCTTCACAAAAAAAAGTGCTACCAACTAGTGGAAAAAAAAAACCCAAACCCCTCACCAAAAACAAAAGCAAACATATTCCACTCCCTTGGCAGGAGGGACAGTGAGTTTGGTCTGTACAGGATGAGGACAGCAGCATAATTCCACAAGGTAATATTTGCAGTCTCACTAAAAGCAGGTTAAGTTCTCAAGAGGAAAAAAATGTAAGCTGGCATGAAAATTAAACAAATATAATTCCCAGAAATATAAATTGACAGTGCTTCTACATAAAAACTACAAATACCATGGAGGGAAGCAAAACCTCTGACATATTCAACATTACTGAAAGTAAAATTGACAAAAAAAAAAGTAAACTAAAAACATATTGAATATTAATTTTCTCTAATCAAAGTCAGATAAGAATTTTCTCCACCCAACTATTCAGAGTGAGGTATTTTATAGTTAACAATATCGATAAGTGAAGGCATTTAAGAGTTCTAAGGATTTGCCCGCATCTTCATATTAAGTAAAAAAACAAAAAAAATCCTACTCTCAAACCACACTTAAGATTTCTTACAATAACCCTACAATGACTAGGTGCCTTCCACAGAAGAGGAAAACAAAAATTTAGATTTTACTGCACTAGTAACAAAATGCATTAAAAAATGTCCTTACCTGACCCGTAATACCTAGTTTTCTTCCTTTACTGTGTCTCAGATTACCAAGTAAATTGCTTGTGTCTTCAGAACCATCTGTGAAAAGATTCAGGTGTTCTCTTCCAGATACTCCAAACAAAGCTTGTGAGGGGTCCAAACCCTTATAGCCAAGTCCATGGACATTCTCTTTTGGAGTCAAATCTACAGGCATTACATCTTTTGGCGCAAATGTCACATTCTCTGGCTGGTATTCATCCTCTTCGTCCTTGTACAAAATAAAAGTATTTAACAGCAAATATGACTAAAAGTTTTGGATGTTGAGCTTTTACAACATCTAGTTAACATGAGCGTAGGTGAGTTTGCATTTCCTAAATTATATATGAAAATATGTGTGAACAGCACCTGCTTAGGTAGCAAAAGAATAAATTTAGTTACATTAAAACCTTTCTTCACAATAAGCATAGTAAGTATTTACGGATACTTTTAACAGAACGTGGAACTGCGTGTTAAAATACTGTTCAAAGACATCAAAGAAGTTCGGTTTTTTTGGGGTTTTTTTTATGTCTTAGCGCACATTCTTACATAAGTCAACAAACAACTTTTGCCTGTTCAGTACCTCAGAACCCTCAGACAGTCCAGGTGGTAACGCACAACCATACACTTTCACTGCAGGGTCTGTAAGAGACATAATAGCATCATATTAAATTACAATTTTTTTATTAAATTTCTCTAAGATTAAAGAAACAAACAAAATAAAAGGAGGTTTTAAAGTTAACTTTCTTATCAGTCTATGAATGCTAACTTTCCATGTATCAGTTCAGGAACTTCACTGAACTTACCAGGTTTCTGCCTGCGTGGCTTTCTTTTGACTCGCGGTCCAATTCCTTGTCCTTCTTTCCAGCCCATTTTTCGTAAGAGTTCAACCCCAATTGTTATTCTAAGAAGAAAACAAAAGGAAAAAAATTACCTCAAACCATATTTTTAATATTTATTGAGAAATAATATACATACATACCATTTGAAATTATGTTTCTATACCCCACTTTAAAATCAAACCTGAATGTATCAACATTTGCATATACACTACATCCCAGTTTGTAAACGTTTACCTGGTATGAGTCTGCACATGGGAAACAAAAATCCAGGCGGAGGCCACTTAGTGTAACACTGCAGATCTTCCAGTCTCTTTCATGGATTACTGTGGTCAAACATTACTTTTCTAACCAATACAACACTTATAAGTGAAAGGAATTGTTTGGTTAACTTTTACTTAAATTTACTTACTTTGATGGTCCTATTAAATCATCAAATGCAGTGGTTCCTGGAATGGCAGCAACTACTCCTGCAATCTGTCTAGCTTTCTCTTTTATTCTGTCTTTAGCTTTGGATGCAAAATCATCTGTGGTTGTAATATTTTTTGGTGCTATACCAAATTCACTAAGATCCTGGAAAACGTAGACAAAATGGAAAAATTTAGATTAAAAATATGTTTCCCCTCAAATGCTTACTTAATGAAATATCCTATAGGATCTAGCAGTATAACACTGTATACAAGAAGTAATTTTAAAGTTACTTCCATTTTCACTATTTAAGTTCTTTAGAAGATTTCATTGCCTGAAAAACCTGCAGTCATGGCAACTACTTCCAAAAGACTTATATTCCTTTCTAAATTTACCTCTTCATCCATGAAGTCTTCTGGTCCAAGAATGGTTCTGTCTGCTCTCTTCTGCCGTGATGATACAAAAGCCGAAGGAGTCCATCCTTTAAAGAAAGTAAATATCTAAGTAAGGTACTGTAAACTGCAACATAATATTTGAAAACAATGCAAACATTTCAACCTTACACCTTAAGGATACATCAAAGGAACATTACAAAACTGCAGTCCAAAAACTCAAGGGGAAATAACTTCAACAATACTGTTTCAACTATTTACAGTATAATGAATAGCAGAAAAAAAATGCTTAATGACAGTTAGTTTGTTTTCACTGATATTAAATTATGGTAATCAATTAACCCTTCCCAGAAGACAGAAAAATATCTAACCTTCCTTTGTGCCAACAGTGTTAAAGTAACCAGCAGAGAAACCACCAGTAAATGCTCCATGGAAACGCTGATATCGTCCCTTTGCATCTTTAACAGTCTGTTCTTGAAGAGGAACTGGCTTTTTAATTCGTTCACCTACAATCAGATAAATCAGAAACTAAGTCACAACAGTGCATAAAGAACGGACTCTCCACTTGCTCCAGATGCCATTTCTTCCTTGCAATTAAGAACTGGATCAAACAGTAGCCACCCTGAATGGAGAGCATCAGCAGCTTACATTTACTCCCATCCTACTTCAAATATTTGCATACAGTATTGATGTACACTGCTAAAGTAAAAGCATGAAGTGTTCGAATAGAAATCCTAAATTCTAACGAGTTCTGAGAATGTCTTTTTTTTCTGTGAAAGGACACTTTTAGTTGTTAAATACGTAAGACCCCTGACAGGGTTTCACCACTTAAGTAATTGTCTTGAGAAATTACACCACATCAGAATTGTCCTAAACTGAAACAAAACACAAAAGCTATCAACTTTAACATAAACATTTGCACCTTTTTAACTATATTTCTACGAATTAAGTGGCACAGACTCAGGAGTCACAGCTGTACAGAAGTCCCTGGACGATGCTGAGTCCATCTCACAAATATAAGTGTAAGATGTTCACATTAATGTAACTGCATACACTTGAG
The DNA here is from genome assembly GCA_013401315.1 of Balaeniceps rex. Classification (NCBI taxonomy): domain Eukaryota; kingdom Metazoa; phylum Chordata; class Aves; order Pelecaniformes; family Balaenicipitidae; genus Balaeniceps; species Balaeniceps rex. Next base: position 16,813 of record VYZW01048219.1, on the reverse strand, counting down.
CTGTTATATTTGAACTCTACGGGTTTTTGAGGCTTGGGGAAAGGACAGGAGGACAGGCCCCCTGCTCTAACCAGAACAGTGTCGGCACAAACACCGGGGTACCCCAGGTCCACACCCGCATGCCGGAAAGCCGGTGCAGTGCCGAGAAGACCTTTATACATTACCGTCGCGGGAAACCTGCCTTCCGCTCCCAGGCTGCTTTATCCCGTGGCCCCTCACCCAGGGCCGGCGTCAGCACCCCTCTCGCAAGCCCCCAAGGCAGCCCCTACGTCTCACGGCAGCAGAAGCGGGACGCAGGTCTCCGCTGGGCCCACACGCCACAGCTCTTCCGAAGCGAAGGCCGGAAGGAGGCGGACAGCAGCCCTGGACCGAACCGAGCGGGCCCTCCGGGACACCCCGGCCCCAGCGCCTCACGCCGCGCTGCCTCCCGACCCGCGCTGTTCCCCAGCGCCCGCCTCAAAGCACGACGGAGGTACCGAGGAGGAGCAGGCGAGCTCCCTGGGGGTCCCTTACCCTCCTGCAGGGGCTGCAGCGCGGTCCCATAGCTCACCAGATCCTCCTCCTCACTGTCACTGGACTCCGCCGCCGCCATCTTGCCGCGACGGTGGCTCGCGCAGGACAAAGCTACGTCACGTGAGGGAGGCGGAGCGCCGCCGCCCGCGCTGGGGCGGGCCCGGCCCCCGACCTCGGCCACGGTCGCCCCCTCAGGGACCGCGCCTCGCTCCGAGCCCAGCGCGGTAACAAGGAGCCCTTTCGGTCCCCGTCGCGGAGGGCATTTCCTGCGGGGAGCTGCGGTAAAGTGGGGCGGGCACGGCGGTGACCGGAGCCTGCCCTGGCCGTGCGGGGTCCCTTCAGCGCAGCCGGCGTCGGTTTAAGAGGTTACAGACCCCGGCATTTTCAGTGACTCTGGCCAGCCCTTTCGGCCCGGAGAACTCCGTGAAGAAATGTGGAAATTGCTGCCTTGTGCTGCTCCGAATTAACGGTCCGACGTGTTGTTTGATGTCTTTAAAAAATTAATAACGCTAGAAAATGTCACTTGATAATCAATGGCCATCCGATCAACTACCTCGAAACATCTAATGCACCAGATCAGACCCGCTCGCAAACACCTCAGGACTAAGGGCTAGGAAAAGGACAGCAAAAATTCTGTGAAACGGGTTTTTTCTGAATCAAGGTGTAAAGTGAACGCCACCCTGAATCAATAGGACCGAGGGAGGTGGGGATTTAATTGAAGTTGCAGTCTTTAGCACATGCATGGCAAAATTTGGTTAACCAGGTTGTTTTACGAGCTATTAAAAACCCGCACAGGAATTGGTGCTGAAGTCTCTGCATTCAAACCTTTGCTGAAAGAGCTTTATCCCTCTACACTTTCAGGTATCTCTGCACCTCTTTGGGGAGTCTTGTATCATGAGAGAAACTTTCACTTAATATATTTTATACAAAGACCACATAAGAACTGATAAGTATCCACCCAGGTGTTCAAAATTTGGATTTTAATTTGTGGCTTTCCACTGTGTTATCCGTGAGAACTCATATGTCAACTTTGATTAATTTGATTTCTCAAGCTTACATTTTACCCGAGTATTCAGATTCACTACAAGCACAATATATTATACAGTGAAAAAAACAAACCAAAAAACCCACCCAACCACCACAAACCCAAACAAAAAAACACTTCATTTTGTGCTGAAGATAGGTTCTGTCAATTCACAACTTTTGTAAGCAAGAATCACCAGTCTCTTGAAATCCTTGAAAATAAATCACAATGCAGTCTTGAGAGATTCCTGCCCTTAACAGGTAAGACTTCTGCAAGTTTAGTGGCAAATTCTCTAATCCAGTTTCGTGTTTGTTTGTATACACAGAACTGGTTTCTTTCAAAGTGAAACTACCTGAGTTTCATGTGGTTTCAGGTTTCCATAGGAAATATTTACACCGTTTCATGCAAATAGGGAGTACTCTGTTTAATTTAGGTCTCTAATTCACTTAAAAACAATATAGTAGAAGCCACAGACATTTATCTAAATGCATTATCTTTTCTCATCATTACTCATTAGTAAGCAGTTACCTAGAACATATAGTGGCAAAATGAGTTGTTAGCACAGTTGCTGTTTCTCTTTGTTTAGGAAATAATTGTTCCTGAATAGTCCATTCTATGTGACTTTGATTTAACACACAGACTTAAATAAACCTTTTTTGCACAATGTTAACAGAAAATCTTTTGAGTGTCTTGTCTGTTATGTTCAAAGAGTTGGGATAATCAAATATTGAAGCTTTTCTTCCCTTTAAGGCTTTTATCAGATTAGAATTACTTTTGCATCCCAGTGGTATTTCCTTCTCCACGGTAAACTCTATCTCCTGTTTACAATTGTTAAACCAGGTGACAATTGCTATTTGTAGCTGTTAAACAAGACAGCAATTCCAGTGTCTTTTGATAATTGTAATGAAACTAAAATACTAGTAGGTCTGAATAGCTTATGTTTAAAATATTTTTTTTACAGTCATTTGGCTGGTGAAAAAAAAAAATCAACATTTTTGAATGAAAGCTCAAAAACTTACCAGTACGTACAAGGCTGAAATTGAGGCCCTCAGCCCAGATGGACTTCAGGCTTTAGTTTTGCAATACATTTTCAACATATGTTTTTGAATTAGTGCATCAAGAAGGTCGACCATGAAAGTGTCTTCCTATATTTTTGTTATATTCTTTAAAACCAGTTCCTCAAATAGATAACTTCTTGTTGATCAGTTTTAAGTTATGTGAGTCACTGGAACTTCAGACTAAAAGCAGCATAATCGATACATAGAAGAAGGAAGCAAAAATTTGATTCACTTACAGGGGTGTTAAAAACATGTTAAAGAAAGAAGGAAAACATAAGTACAGGAATTACAAAAATACAATATTAAATACACTACCTTTTTCAAAACACAGCAAAAATAGACAGACAGCTTGACTTCACCTATGCCTTATCTTGCGTTCAATGGGAATATTCCTCCTACCAACACATGGCTACTATACCAGCTGACACATGAAGTACAGACCCTGAGGCATTGTTTTAGCTTCTACAAAGTGGTAATTTTCATTTTTTAAAACAATGAACAACAAAAAAAGAGATAACGAACATTGTCCTCAAGTACACAGATTTTTATCTATGGATCTCAGCTAAAGGCAAGGCATTATCTGGGAAAAGTGGTGATGATTTTGCCCATGTTTGGCCTTACGTTCTTAATTCCCACTGAAACCGCAACATCTTGTTTCCAATATGATCTCACAGTGGAATAGGCAAAGCATATTAGCTATTCAATAGTAAATGGGATTTTTTTTTCAGTGAAGATAAAGCTGCAATTAACATGTGCCCCACACTATTAATTTGAAGAAGCAGCAGTGAAATGCTGCACCTATAGCCATTCATGGCCATTCAAAGCCCTTATACTGAGTTTGTGTACCATTTTTACACCATTTTGCTATCACACAGTAAATTTATTGGTCAGGTAACCTTCTATTGGCACTTCTTACTTGCAGTTCCTGTCTGGTCACTTTTCAATTCCTCTGTCATAAAATGCAGAAGAACTTCTTTTGTTTATGAGAACACCTTCCCATTGTTTACTCTCAAACTTTTCTAACTTGAAAATATGCTACATCTTGCAAACTTACAACAGTCTCAAAGCAGATTCACATCACTATTGCTACTGTGCCCCCATGCCCTGTTTTTGCCATTCTCAATCTCTGTTTTTCCCCCAAATACATATTTGGAAAGAGTTGAGGGAGGGAAATCAACCTACAACCCCTTTTCCTCTCTCCTCACCTAAAACTTTCCTACAGTAGCCAGACATTTGCTCATTAAGAACTGCAATCTTCAGAAATAAAGGATGATACTAATTCATCGACCGTAAAGCTATAGGCTGTCAGGGTTACTGACAAAATCTTGTCTTTCCTCTCAGAACAGAAGTTTGATATTCAAAGCCACCAACAACAGGAGAAGAAATATGTAACCATGTGTCAGGTTCAGAATTCAAGAATCTATCTTGAGAATCAGCAGGAGTTGATGTATACTTCTCCCTTCATACAGTATCGAAATGATGCCATGAAAAGCCGAAAATCAGTTCTAATCAGTTTAAAGTGACAGGATATTTCTATATTCACAGGTATCAATTCTAACCTGTTTTTGCTGATAAGCCTCTGTGTCTCTCTGGGACAAAAGCTGTCTTTGAGGAACCTGTTACCATCCTGTAGCCGCAAAGTCTGTAAAAATCACAAAGAAGAACATTCTCTTTCCAGAGAGCAGCACCTGTCCTTACTAAGTCAAAGCAGATTCATATCTTCAGTATGTAACAGTGCATCAACACACGTCCCAGCAGGAAATGAATTTCCCAAACCAAGACCATTGCTTAGTGGCCAAAGAGGAGACTAAAGACGGAATTTCATATATTCATATATTTTTTCAAGATGGGGGAGGGGGAGAAGGAAAAGATTGACTGAGCAAGTGGAGCGATACAGACCTAACAGAAATATGGCACATAATGTGTGCATGTACATATATATCATATATACTATCGTGTGTCTGCAGTAAGGCTATCCAAATTCTGGTCCCTCTTACCTTTACTATTGTGGGACAAAATTTGGGACAACTCAAGCTCTGCCATTCTCCACCCGTTTTCAGCGTGGTCATTGTTCAGGTCACCTGGCTGGTTTATCTGTGAAGATGCACAAAGCCAGATAGCGCTGAGTTCTGTAAAACAAAGAGATTTGATGCAGAGATAAGATTCATTGCTTCAATTTCAATACTTTAGGCACAACATACTGATCTTCTTTGAATGCAAGTTCTTAGGCATTTGATGCTTTCTCAGAGATAGTGCCACATGTCCAGCGCACCAGATCACTGAATTTACTCTCTTCTGATATTAAAGATAAATAGCAACCAAACATCTGCATCTATACGCCCCTTTTTCTGAGCGCATGTGTTCCAGATTCCTAGCCTGTTATTACTCATGCAGCAACCCAAACCTTCCAATTAATATAATTGGGAGAAACTGAGAAAGTCTGTGGTACGAACCCACCTCTATTTAGGAATTCTAATAGCAACCGAAAAGCTACTGGAGACAAGATGTTTAACCAGCTGGTGAGAAGAGCAGGGACATGTTTTTTTGAGGGTAAATCAGGTTTCGGAATGTTCTAAGCTGCAATTTACATTCCAGGGTCAGGGAGCACTCCTACCCAGTCATTACACAGCTCAGCCCTAGCTACTGAGACCATACAATCAACGTGTGCCTTTTGCAAAAAAGCACATTCACCATATCCAGACAAAACTTACAGTGACTTACTTAAGAAATGTGGTATCAGTCCTAATGCAGTCATGACAAAGTGCCCTTTATCCAAGTGAGGGGAAGGCACAGTCTAATCTGGCAGTTGTGAGAGTGTTGGGCAATATACCCAGGACACTAAAGATGGGGGAGGAAGCCTGTAAGAGCTAGCTTGAACTCTCCTGAATTTGCTGTACAAATTTGCTCTGTGTAGCACTGCTGACTTTGTTTTATTCAAAGAATCCACCAGCAATGAAAAAAGGCTGCATTTTGTCACCAAGATATGTTAGATGTTATCTTTGGTATCGTACCGTGCAGCAACTTCTGCAAATTTGTGCTTTACATATAACCATGGCAATAGTCACTTGTCCTGTTGTTAACTGTCTGATCCTTTGGCCTGGCTACAAACTCTTAGAACTTTATTTGGAGTAATAGCTGTAGCCTTTCAATGAGATCAGTTTCCAATAAATCCAGTGAAAACAGTGCAAACTCCCAAGATGGTCACAGTGATACGGTTTTAATTGCCAGATTGTATCAGCATGGCCTATGCTGGCAAATCACTAATTTATCTCTCATTTATATTAACTTAAACTAATTTTTATATATTGCATTGGAGTTTTACACTGATCTTGCAAGATTTAAATTTTAAAATTCTTTTTAATTTGGCAGGTAAGTACATTTTCTAATAGCATAAAAAATAATTTAAAACATTTTTTACACCCTCTAAATAGAAATTGGAGCAAGTTGAACTACTTTCCCACTTTTACCTATTTCTATGTAACATATAATTTGATACATTCATCCAGTGTCTTTAGAATTATTAAAAAAAAAGGAAAAAGTACTGGGGCGAGAGTGAACAAAACTGGGAAGAACAAAATTCAGCTGACTTCAAGAGAGACAGCAGTGTATCTCTGGATCCCAGTTTCTGAGTTGCTGACTCTAGTCTTCTTCCTTAAGAACAGGCAGTGGACACACCGTTTAACTGGACTGCTCAGCATAACTCTCTGGAGACACTGCTATTTTCAAGGACAGTTTCAGTTAAGGATGTAATTCCAAAGATCTTTTTCCTTTGATAAAGAAACGTCTCTGCAGACTTTTTCCTGACGCAACTACACCATACTTCTAAGAAAGATGAAAAAAGAGAAAAGAAGTGTGTGTGTGGGAGATGAGTTTGGTAATACCGATTTAAGTATTTTGCTGTATTGCATCTTTAAACGCTAAATGCCCACATAACTCTGTAGGTTAGGCCTGGCTAGTAATAGGAACCAATATTGGTAATTTCCTTACACGAGCGTCCAATAACAACATCTGCGAAACCGGTTACACAATGGAATGTTTCGAAGACAGGAGGTTTTCAGTGCGAACACTGCAGATTTTTGCAATGCTGAGGTTGATCCCACAGCAGTTTCCCGGAGCCGGGGCCAGCCCTGCCTTTCACCGAGATACTGCTGCCCTTATCAGGGGCCAGGGCCGGAGCCTCTCCAGCTCCCGGGTCTCTGGAATCTCTCCCGGGCTCCTGCCCTCCCCCAGACAAGGGTGCGGGAGCTCGGGCCTGTCCGCGGGCCGCGGGAGAGGCCAGGCCTGCGAGCCGTGCCGGCGGGCCCACACGCACCCCCAAAGCTCAGCGCTGAGGCGCGATGTGGCTGTGCGGGCCCCGGGACCTGTCCCCGGTAACGGCCCCCGCTGCGAGGGGCACCGCCTGGGTTCGGGGAGCAGCCCCCGGAGGAACGAGCCCGCGCTGAGGACAGCAGCCGCGGGAAACCTTATCTCCCCGAGGCGGGCACCGGGCCCGGGGAAAGCTGGCGGCGGCCCCGCGGTGGAGGGGCGGGGGGGGCCGTCGCCAGGCACCGCGGCAGGGGGAGGCCGCGGGGAAGCGGCAAGAGGCGAGCGGTGCCTTCGAGGCGGCCAGCCAGACTCCGCCACGCTTCAGCAGAGCGCGGAGCACAGCCGGAGGGCCGGGGAGGAGCTGGCTGAGCCGCCGCCGCGCAGCGGGGCGCCGGGCTCCGCTTCCAGTCAGTCACAGGCACCGCCTGCCCCCGGACGAGGGGCACCGAGCCGTGCCGGGGGCTGCCCGGCCGCGGGGCTGCCACGGGGAGCGTCCCGGGGGTCGCCGCCAGTCGCTGGCCGGGGCCACTCGCCAAGGCGGCGGACGGGCACCGCAGCGGGGCGGGGCAGCTCCTCCCCGCCACCACCGGAGGTGGAGCCGGGCGGCACCGGGGGGCAGCGCCGACATTTCCCGCAGGGTCGCGGCTCCATGTAGTAGCTCTCGCCTCGCAGCAGCAGCGGAGAGACGGCTGGCTCGCCCGGAGATGACGGACGCCCTGCTGCCCCGCGGCTGCCAGGCGGCGGAGCCGGCGGAGGACGGCTACTTTCGGAAGGTGGGACGCGCGGCGGCGGGCTCTGTACCCCGTGGGCTCTGTCCCCTTTCTCCCGGCGGAGCGTCGTGAGCTCCGTCCCGCGGCGGCGGGGAGCTGCCCCTGGGGGAGGGAAAGGAGGCGAGATGGGGACCTCGGCGCTGGCTGAGCGCGTCTGCCTGGCCAGGGGCAGGGGAGTGCCCGGAGCCGGGCTCCGGCGGGGAGGTACATGTCGAGCTGGCGGCGGCGAGCAGGGCGCTCCGCGGGCTCCTGGGTGGCCGCAGCCGGCGTGACTCTCCGCTGTCCCTGGGCCAGGCTTCACCTGGCGGGACAGGAGCACTCATACCTCTACAATGAGTTACGTTCCACTTTTTCTTTCTTTCTTTCTTTTTTTTTTTCCCTCTCCTGCGCTCTCTCCTGTTCGCTCCTTGCTGCGTCTCATCGCTCGCTCTCTAGTAAATTGCCTTGTGTACCTGTAAGAAAGTTTACTGGAGTAAGGCAATAAAGTTAACAGACTCGTTAGGAAGTTTTTAATAAACATCTGCCCTAATTACTTTTCAGACTGAGTGGGCGGCTTATGCCATAGCCCGCACCTGAGCTCTTTCTGCACAACAGTAATTACAGTTAAGTATCGCCTGTAATGCAGCCCTGTGGGCTTCTGTGAACTTCACCGGAGGTAAAGGGCAGTAAGTGCCGTTTTCGGGGAGCTTTGATTCAGCCTTCCCTCGCTGTTTTTAAGTTCTCCGCTCCTGAAACTTTTGTTGATGGGGTGAAGGTACACAGGCATTTCGGTGTAGATTCTGGCTCCAAGACCATAAACTGGTTATTCTATGGAGAAAAAAAAAAAGCCTCATGCATCAGGTTGTTGCTGCTCACCTCTGCACAAAAACGTCCCTACAATGCACTTCATCTACCACCTGGATTACACGGTAGGGAGGCACATACGCTTTGCTCTGTTGTCCTCTTTACAGGCTGTCTGGCTTTTGCCCCCGGTAGTCACCAAATTAATAAGCCTGCAAGAGCTTAAGCAACAATATTGCCCTTTAGCAGTGGAACTGCTTGCAGCTGGAAAGAGCGAAGTTTTACCTGTGCCAGCTATGCTGCAATGAATCAGTACCGCCGTGTAAGTAACTAGACAGACTAAAACAAAACTTTGACCAAATCTTGTCTGGTTTCTTCGTTTGAGTAATCCTACTATAATATTTGGCGAGTAATCATTTCTTTCTTAGTAGTCCATAGCAGGAAACCATGAAGTGTGGCAAAGTTGTAATTATTTAGAATTTTCACAGCTATGTTTTCTATAGTATGGGATGCTCGTAGGCTGCCTTGAGGCACATGAGTAAAAAAGTTGACTTTTCATTAACTTGTCAAGTTCATTAAGTTAGATAAATCAACTTTTCCACCTATTTGCTTTTACTAATGGGGACTAACTGAAGTTTATAGCCAAGTTGTGCTTCATAAGAGGAGTATGTCTTCTGCACTCAGACTTGCTGAAGGACCGAGCTTATTTTCAATTACATTGTTGTATGTTAAGGTTAAGTTCACTGAAACAGCATTAGATCAGTGTAAACCCCATATCCTGGACAGGAATGAAGTTTTTCTCATATATGAAAATACTGTAAGATCAATTTTATACATAATCATGAGCATCTTTCCCACTTTTGAATTACTTATGTCTTAAAGCAGTAGAAAATGGATACAAATCTGATATTATGTAAATCCGGGTGAGCCAGTGTTGTAGTGGAACATTCTTCCCTCTGTTCACTCAGTTCTTTGAAAGGTTCATCCACCTCATAAGTGTCTTTGTAAACTTCAAATCAGGCTAAATGCTCAAAGCCTTCTGTCCCTAAAAGTTAGATGTAAGCAGGAAACCAGTATTCCTTGTTATAAATTAGCTGAATGGTCTCAAAGATCAGAGCTTTCATTCTGACTCAGTAGTTCTAGGACAAGGTGGGAAGGGGAAAAAAAAAAACCCAAAACTCCGAACCAACCAAAACCCAAAACAATCCTACTCCTGGAATCTTGAACAGATACGAGCTGTGAACCCAAGGAGATACTTTAGATACTTTGGACACAGTATCTTTAGGCCTTACATGTTCATCTGAATGGTATGCTGGGTGATTTCATGTAACTGAAACTAGTGATTGAGCTGTTCATGTGTGTCCATGGGTCCTNTGACTTTCCGCTCCATTTTTAAATCACACTACTTTTTGTTCCCCTGAAAGGATTTGAGGGTTGGTTTACCAGTTTTGTTGGCGCAGAATCACATCAATTTCCAAGGCTAGTCCTCATGTTTTTAGATCAAAAGACATTTATTTAATTGACCTTTTTATTCTGTAAGCTGTGGAGCAGGGTCAAAACACTTACTTTGTATCAGTCCTGCTCACAAAAGGGCTTCCAAGCACTATTTACGCAATGAGATTGCCTTCCATACTTTGCAACAATATTGTGCACAATGAAATTTTATAATTGAGAAAAATTGAGCAGTTCACACAATATCCATTTGGTTTAGACTCTTGATATTTTCTTTTGATAAATTGCTTACTGTGGGAAGTACGCTCAGAGTTTGATTACAGCCCTTTTGTGTATTATGCTTTTTGAAGTCTTAAATACAGTATACCAGAAAACAGCCCTCAGTATCCCCAAGATGCAATTTGTAAAACAACTTACTTATTTAATTCTTGGTTAGTGCTTTTTTTTTTCCTCTAGGGAGGAGGCCCTGTAAAACTATGACTGGCTCTGTGTAAAGGGCCATGACCAGAAATGGGGAAACAGATGCACAATCCTGTTTCCTGCTTTGACTTCTGTTGCCACACTAGGAAGTTAGGCTTGCTGTGACACTCCCAGGTGAGTCTGAGATGTGATGGGTGGCAGCTTCTGCAGTCCATTTGCTCCGTTCCTCAGGCTTCCTCTCTCCGTTCCCTTCCAGCGATGTCAGAGCTGCTCTGTAGGGACCTTTTCCTCTTTCCCTTACCCCATCTCTGTCCATTATCTCCTTTTTCCCCATGGCAAAGGCCTGTCATATAGGCAAAATTAAATTTTCCTTAAACATATAAGATGCTTTGAGCTGGCTCAGATGCTTTGCCCCCCCCACCCCGAGTATCTAGTTTTAAGGAAATTACCTGTGCAGCCACACAGGGTATATGCAGCTCTGTCAGTGTTGCCCATATTCCCTTTCCTTTATATCTCCCCTCCAAAGCAACCCTCTTTAACCATTTGATTAGCTGCAACTGAACTCGTGAGAAGGATTTTGGTTTTAAAAACAAAACAACAAGAAAAAATCCTTGCTGGTGTACTGAAGAGGATATGGCAAGGTGGAAGAAGCACCTTACTTGCCATCAAAAAGAAGATGGAGCTTCTGTCTAGAGCTTTTTACTATCTGGGAAGATAATGCACCAGGAAACTGTTTCTGCTACTGTTTTGTTTATCTCAACCATCACATGCGGATAGCTTAGTTCAGTATATTGCATGGTACGTTGCCAGGGCAAACTGTACCTGTACTTCTGGGTGGTGCAAGTGCTCTTGGACCATCAGCCTCATGCCTCGACCTCCTCTGTGCAGAGTTCCACATTCTTTCACCATTACTGGTAGCAACCTGTGAATCAACCATGCGTATCCTGCACGTCCATCCAAATTCTGCCCCCAGTCTTTCTTCCCTATGAAAGAATCTGTGGTCAGCAGAAAATAATGACAGAACTAATGGTAAGAGCAAAGAACAATTTGTCTTAAAAGTAGAGCAAGGCATTTAGACAGGAAGGATTTTTCAATAGACCGATAGTAATTAAAGCAGGTCTGTCCTCGTGCTGCTTTGCTTATGCAAGATGCTTCTCCCACCTCTGGGGAAGTTATTCTTCAAGCCTGCTATGGCTCTGTGGATTGCTTGGCCTCTCAGACCTCTTCCTGTTTTTTTTAGTTACTTTTGAATTCTTGTGGGAGAAACAACTCTCTTTTTCAAGCTGTTCTCGCCTTCTTTTTTTCTTTTTTTCATTACAGCACACCACCCCACTAAACCAGTAAGTTTTCACAAAGTAAACATCCCCAAAACACATCAGTATACAGAACTCAGGATATTTATAAAGTAGTATTCATCCAGTCACAGGATCCAGCGCCTGCGTGGTGATCTATTAGTAGGGCTATGCCTTCCCTGTTTTTTTTTTTGTTTTGTTTTNTTTGTTTTTTTTTTTGTTTTTTTTTGTTTTTTTTGTTTTTTTTTGGGGGGGGGTGGCGGGGGGTGGCTAGGAGCAGAGCAAGGAAGAGATATCAAGCAAGTTCTTTCTACTATATCTTTCCCATCTTGGTTTACTGCTTTGTAACACCTTATGCAGACTGTTACCTAATCAGTGAGGAAGTTGCAATAAATGATAAGAAAAAGCCATAGTTCATTTTCCAGGGTTACCCTTTCTGTAGCTCTCCAAGCATCTGTTGGTACAGCACTAAGCATCCGTCTTCAATTTGGTTGTGTTGGATAGCAGTCCATTGTGCTACACAGAGGCAGAGCTGTAGGACAGCTAGCTTAATGAATCTTTAGATTCTGATCAGTTTAATGAAGATGCTTATTTTCTTTTCTCTTCCCATTCTTAAAGCTTTGGTTCTGTCTGTGAGGCTAGATACCTATCATATAGACCAAGCTGATGATTCAGAGAGACAGTATATGTTAGTCCTCCCTGTCAGGGGAAAAGGCTAAAAACAGAAAACAAGCAGTTCTATAAATGAAGCACCAAGCTGAAAATGATGACAGGTATGGTAACCAGCTTGTGAATCAGCACTTCCCTAATTAACTCTCTCTCCTTCCCCTCCTTAGCTTTTGGGGTTTCTTCTGTAGGGCTTCCCCCCAAACTGTGGTTAATATATCAGTTTACCAACCTGCTACACCTGTGCTTCCACTGGGGTTTAGCTCATGTGGTTGTTTTTGGTCATTAGTAGCCAGGCAACCATCAACATTAGCATTGACACAGGAATATTTATTTGCCTATTTGTTCTCTTTCCACTTGTCTGGCAGGACAGAAACAACGTTGCGGTGATTCATATGCCCCGTCATGCTATATCCACTCATTATATAGAAATTCATAAAACCTAAAATTGAAAGTAGGCCTTCATGTGAAACTAAGAATCATCTGAAACTTGGTTAGTCAAGAGACAGGCATCTCTGACGAAATATTAATTTTTGTTTTGCTTAGTAAGTGGTGTGACAAGATAGAATATTGTATAGAAAAATATGCATTTGGAATTTAATGCAATATTTAGTTCTAAAACTTTATACTAAACTTTGGGGCCAGGCACCTAGAACTGTAGAATACTTGTTCATGGCACAAATAGACCAGGCTCTGGAGGACCAGATCTTCCTCCTCCCTCCTCCTCCCCCCACCTTTTGTTTAAAACTCAGATAAAACTACTATTGAAAGACTTGCAGTATATAGCTAAAATTTCAAAATTGAACTAGTAGAAACATGCAAAGAGAAACTTTAATTATAGTAGCAGAAAAAGGTAAGGAAATAAACATAATAATTTAGCAGGACTTAGGATCAGTTCTAGAAACACTCGTGTGAATCATGCCGTTTACTACAATTGCTGTTACAGCCAAATAATTTATGTGCATAAGTTAAATCACATACATGTTTAAATATCTGGAGGATATGGCCATTTGCGTACGCTACTGGGCTTGACAAGCAGCACAGGTTGCACTGGCTGGAAAGGAATGTTTTCTTTTAAGCAAGAAGGCACGCCCAGTCTCAACTCTGTGTCACCTTCAGACAGTGTGTGGCTCATCTTAAAAGTTCAAACCACTACTTCATAAATCATATTTATGTTAATTTCACATGCTTACTGCGATTACTCATTGTTTGGCAGTCACGATTTTTGTGTCCATCACAACTGGATTTCTGATACTAAAAAATACTTCTGTCTTGAAGAGGGAACTTCCTGGCACTCAAATTAAATAAAACTGCTGCTTTATTTGGGACCCATACTTTTGACAGCTATCTTCCCTCTGTGGTAAGTACTTTCTCAAGGCCTAGAGCCTAAACTTGGAAAACCACAAAGATGCTGCCTATACCCCTTAGACTGGGGGATTTTAAGGCCCCTTCAGATGGGAGGTAAGCACTGGTGCCGTGTACAGAGGCAAGATACCGTCCATCCATAGCTAACCTGGAGTACCTGGCTGCAGGCTTGCCTAGCTACCCTCTCTGCCCCCATGTAATCTGTAGAATAAAATCTCCCCAAAATCCCACGTGAGTCCTGAACAGTCAGTCGGCCACTTCCTCAAGCTCTGCTTGAGCTCCTGCTGTTGAACTGGCTGTGCCTGGTCTGACGGAGACAGTGTCACACCGAGGTCCCTCAGGCATTCACAATACAACTGTTTGCCAAATAAGTGAGTGTGGGATAATGTTTATAAACTTAAAAATAAAACCCAGTGGGATATCCTGCCACCTAAGTTCGGGCATTAGTTCTAACAAGAGATGAGCAGCAATCCCATTGGAATCTGTTGGCACGCCTTATTAATTAGTCAGAGGATGGCTATCAAACATGCAGGCCCTGCACAGGCCAGCCTTCATCAGGAGGTGCATGTTTATTTGTCTAATATCAGTGTCTGTTTCTTTCAAGATGTTACCTGACTAGGTACATAAATAACATATGGCAAGAATCTATAACTCTTGTGCCGGTCTTGCCTCTGATAACGATACAGTAAAAACATCAGCTTCCTGATTCTGCAGTTCAGCAATGCTATTCAACCAAGCAGGAAGAAAGAAAGTAACTAGCTAACTGAACTTTAGGTTTTAAAAAGCTTTTTATTGGTTTGGGAGCTAAGGATAATAATATTTAAGTTCTTTAAACGCTTCTTTATGAAGTGCAGCTATGCTCTGAGGGGAAAAAAGGCTCTAAAACTGATAGCTGAGTTTACTATTTGAATTGTCTTCACAGCAGATTTACTTGATTTACTTGTCTTTTCTTCCCCCTTAAGTCATACTCCATTCTTGGTCATTTTTGCAACTTCTTAGTAAGAATCATTCTTTTGTTACTATTTAATTAATAATTTTACTGATAGTGTATAAGCCAGGGTAAAATCCAGTTCACTCTCCAAGTTGTCTTGGCTCAGCAAAGAAATAAATAGTAATTAAATGAAGCATCTAGCATCCTGTTGACAAGAAATGAAACAGTAGGTGTAGAAACCGCTGGCAAGTTTGGCTGCCAGATATTGTAATGAACTGAACATTAACGTTCTTGGGATTGTCCAAATGTTAACCAAATACAAATGCTGTCTGGGAGAGGGATCTTCTATGTGGAGGAAAACAAAATTAAGCACTTTCTTGGACCTGTCTGCTAAATAACTTTTTAGTACACGGAATTTGTGCTTTACACAAGGGGGAATCTTCCCCAGATTATGTATTTCCCGTGTGTGTTTGCAGATGTTGGTTATTTTCACTGTTGTCTATGCAGACTTCTAGCCATCAGTTTTCTGGCAGCCTGCTTTCAATAAAGAGTTTAAGCCTGCAGATGACACAGACTAGCTGAGTGGCCCCATGCTCTGTGCAGGAGATGTAGAAAGCAACGTTTTCCAAAAGATAAAATACGAGTTCCTTATAGGCTTTGGGAAGTACATGGGAGGTATATGCTTGCAGCAGGTGAACCTATCCTGAAAACAGACTCCTCTATCCACAAGAAGCCTTTCATCAAGGAGACAAAAGCGCAGCACTTCCAGGCACACTGGAGGTGATATGGCTGCCTCAGTCTGTCAGCGCCTTGTCCTCTTAGGCCCCAGGGCTGTTTTTGCATTAAAGCTTCATACAGAGATTAGTGGCTGGTCCTGAAATGCAGGGAAACATTTCTGTCTTT
>VYZW01048218.1:6928-19612 GCA_013401315.1 Balaeniceps rex | reverse complement strand
CCCTCATTTTTAATCATCTGTGGTCTCCTCTATATTGTGCTGCTAAAAATAATGACACCCTTCAGAAGAAGCATGGAGTTAATATAGGATAAAGTTAGCCACCTGATGCATAACTGGTGTTTATTCAGCTGCCAATCAAGTATGACGTGTGTCCTCTGATAGTGTCTATGACTACAATGGAGCT
The DNA here is from genome assembly GCA_013401315.1 of Balaeniceps rex. Lineage (NCBI taxonomy): Eukaryota > Metazoa > Chordata > Aves > Pelecaniformes > Balaenicipitidae > Balaeniceps > Balaeniceps rex. The sequence goes on along the minus strand of VYZW01048218.1, from coordinate 19,428 downwards.
CTCCCATGAAAGGCAGTTTTATACTCTAACCTGAATGAAGTTTTCATATCAGCAGGGTAGCAATGAATTGACAAAAGTGTGTTAATAGTGAAAACTCTATTAATGATCTGCCCTAAATGCTTGGGTGAAGGTGCTCTAGCATCTTCAGTGTGTCATGTCGGAGTGTAGAAGGAGACCACTTTGCTCTGGTGTGGTGCTTGGTGTTACTTAAAGTGCTTCCTGCCACAATTGATGTGTAGTCACTCTTGTATCCACTGCACTTTGATGTGCCTGTTTCCTATCACACCATTGCTTTCTTCATTGAGAACAAGTGCCATAGGAAGTGTTTCTCTTGATACATATAGAACGCGTCATTGAAATTTTAGAAGGGGGCTAGGTCCTTTTTATTTTGACCATTTCCATGGTTGCATATGTTATTGGAAACTAAAATCTCAGGTTTTAGTTTTAAACAATTGTTGGTCTTGGTTTTTTATCTATGTTCCATGAGTTAATTTAAGATTCACAGAAGACTAGTGTTAACTAAATTTGGGCACATGCTTCGTGTGGCAGGGGATAAACAGAAAATTCTTGTCAATCTACATTTTGAATTCTCTCTCCAAGAACACAGCGTGTTCATTGCTGTCTAGTGGTTTGGTTTTTTGGCACACTTAATTCTGTTTGACAGTGTTTCATTGTCTTCAGGTGCATAGTATAGTGATGTTCCTGAGAATTTTTTTGAGAATCTGGATTCATCCATGCTTGTGAACACAAAAAGCAATTGATGTTAGTCAAATATTTGAAAAGCCTTTCTGCACTGCTTAGCTGCCACACAGTGTAGAAGAACAGTCTTTATTGAAGTAGCTCTGGTTGCTGCTTCTGAAACTCTGGATCTAGGTGTCTTGACAGAGCTCTGGGGGTTTTCAGTATGCTTCATTCCTGTGGATGACATTAATATTTCACTTTCACGAGCACTGAAGCAAGAAAACCATGACCTTCATAAAAAAATTAACAACTGTTGCTTTTTTTGGAAAGGATTGTTGCGTAGTATCTTACCAAATGTTAAGTGTTTAACAGCTTGTCTACATTTAGTGCACTTTCATTAAAAAAAAAAAAATCTGACTTGTATTAAGTGTTGGGCTTTGCTGCATACAAGGCTGGATACTGCAGGTAACTTTTTGGCTCTGGTTCCATTTTTGCTTGCCAAACTTCAGACATCCATGTTAAGATTCAAAATATGAAGAACTGAAGCTTCAGTTGATAGAGAATTTTTTTTATTTCAGAATCTTCCTATTACCTTTTCTGATACCTGATGTATAGAGCAGGGTCATCCAAGAAAATGTTCCAAAGGTTGTAAGCTATTTTGTGCAGGTACTTGCTGTCCTCTGACTAGTTGATGAAAATCTCTTTCATGAGTATATTTAATAGGAAAAAAAAATCAGTAGAGTTTTAAAATAACATTGAGAGCTCAGGCTTAAAAGTATAAGTTGTTGTAACCAACAGCTTGGGGTTCTTAAGTCAGGAAGCGTGCGCAGAGGAGTCTCAACGGTGACAGGCTCTCGTGTCTTGGTTTCAAACTGGAGTGCAATCACCTCTCTTTCAGTGGTGAATTATTTAGGTATATAAGCCAATTCCAGCCTATCATGATTTTAGAGGTAACTAGATGGCATTACTTGTGTTATGCATTTACTGAAGAGGTAAGAACCAGTATATGGAAATCGGGTTCTGCCTGCAGTCCATTTAAGCACTCTGGCTTGCATACAATACCATTTTTTAAGTTATTCCTGTCAATATTAAGTAGTGATGGGTGTGGTTTTTGGTAAGCTCCATTCAGGTCATGGCTGGTGGGGAACATTACAGCACAATTGCTCTTTTAATGGGAGAGATGTGTGGCTCAAACCCTGTTGATTAATAATGTACTGAAAAAATGGTCCAAAATACGGTTTTACAGGAACAGGATAAAAATTAGACTCAACACATTTCATAGAAATAGGGCAGCATGAGAAAGCTGCTGTGCTGAACTAAGGAAAGGAGTCTGTTGGACTCCTTGTGTATTCCCCACCACCTTGTTTGAGATGCTTGGGAGCCTGTGTTTCTGAGGTGTGCAATCGGATCAAGGCCTCTGTGCCTTCCGAGGCAGCTTGGCCCCAGCACCGTTGGGGCTCAGGGCAACCAGTTCCCTGTTGAAGAATAACAAGAACAAGCCCGAGAACACAAAGCAACACACTAGCGTGCCTTCTTTCAGTGGCAGTGTGTTTCTTCAAAACATGTCTGTGGTGTGAGGACAGTGTTCCCCTTGCTGGGGCATGTCCTCACTGCGCTCTCTTTTGTAATCTCTCCATAAATCTCAGGATCCAGTGGCCAGAGCTCCTTAGGAGAGGCAGAGGAATGCCATTGTCTTAGTTGTCAGTTTGGTGGTTGGGGTGTCTTCCTTGGAGCTGAGAGTTTGAACGTGTCTGAAGCTGGAGAGAGCCTAGAACCCAACTGTTACTTCCTTGATGAACAATCTTAACTGATAAGCAAGCCTACAGGTTATTTCTTTCCCCATGCCTGTTGCTGAAGACACATATAACTAAACACATGATTCATCTTTGATGAAGTATTTCTTCCCCATTGATTTCTGCGGTGAAGTCATGATACATTTTGCATCCGAATTGATTCCCCTGGCAACAGATTGTGATATCAGTGCCCCTGTTAGCAGACTATTTTGAAGTCTGCAAAGAAATCCCTGGAGAATGAGGGAATAAACTCTTCAGGAAAATACATTTTTAAATCATGTGAAATAACAGGAAAAAGAATTCAGGAAATGACTGGCTAAGTGCATCTCACTTGAAACAGTGACATTTGCCTTAGTACAAAGTCTTCAGACTACCTACGTTAGTTCTCTTGTAGGTTTAGAATCACGGCTCTATTTCAATCAGCTAAAATTGCTTTTGAAGTATTACTTACCATCTTTCCGATCTTTGTTATTTGAGTGGCGCAAAAGAGACAAAAAGATGTTGGTAATTCTTTTCATTATACAGATAACACAGAGCCTTGATTTATTCTTTTAATTGCTGTAAGCTTAAAAAAAGGTTTAGCTAAAAATTTGGGAAGTATATTTTATAATGCAATTGCAATCATCTCTTCCTCATGCAGTAGCTACAGTACAGTGCAGTGGTAGGTTTTAAAGCAGATGTTATTTTTGCTTGATAGGCAAGTGGCAGCCTGGATAGCCTCACGAGGAGATTATGGTCGATAACAACTTAGTAGCACTTCAGCTTTCAGTGTTGGCCTGGGTTTGTTTGGGTTTTGTTTGGTTTTTTTATGTGATCCCTTTCATACTTTTTTTGTACTTCTGAGAAGTGAAGGCATATACACAAGAGACTAGAGAGGAAAAAGTGTCTTCCAGGTATTGGCAGGCTGATGGGGAAGGCTGAGTGTCGGAGCTTGTTACGTGGCTTACAGAGCGACTTGCTCTGCATTCACGTTGGCTCTTATTTCTGCAGCTGCATCGTATTGCCGCTGTTAACTTACTGTTAGACTCCCAGAATTAAAGCTGCTGTTGCTTTCCTTGTAATGTAAGCTAAAGAGTATCTATGTTTGATAAGGCATCTTTTGAGAGACTGAGAATGACCTACTAGAAAGATTGTGCTTGGACAGTGAGATTATTTTCTTCAAATTTCCTAATGTGAGTGGATACTGATATGATTTACAGGAAGTTGTACCACTAATGACAAATTATATGCTTCTGTTATAAATGTTGTAAAGCTAGATCCTAGCTTCAAGACCCCTTGGCTCAGAGATGAGCAAAATCTAAATGGAGTCAGGAAACTTTGGGGAGTAGGTAGATCCTGCAGAAGTTCTGGGTTAGGGGAAGGTACCCACCTATTACAAGGTATGTAGATAGAAAAGTGGGAGGGAAGCAGGGACAGAGAATGAACTTCAAAAAGTTCACAGAAAAGTATATAGAGATAAAGAAAGGGTGGAAAGTGGTAAGGGGAGAAGCCTGAGCTCATCTGAGGCAGAAACTCACGTCAGCTTCTGCTCACGCGAATAGAACTCATGAACTTGTGCTTAACCAGTAAGCTGCTGTTTGAAGCAAAGCCCTTGTATGTGGCATCCTCCAGGAAGGAGCAGAATAGGTCCTGCAGTGTCCTCCCTGAGCTTAACACTTAGAAAAATTCCAGGCCTTCCTGCTTCAGCCAAACCAGCAACTGGTTCAGCTTCCACCTGCCAAAGTGGCTACCATCATCATTCGTGGATGCCAGCCATGCCATGGATGAGAAAAAGTGAAGACGTAAGAGCTTAGGTTATGATTTGCAGGTAGCAGAATCACTATGTGCAAGGTGTCAGATGCCTGTGGTATCAGACTGAGGGTGAAATTTCACCTGAGGTGGCTGCAGGGGCTATGTGGCATCTAAATGTAAGCACAGATCAAGTGTCTGTGGTTGTCAAAGACACACTTTGTTTACTTTTGGCCTAGCAGGAGTCCTTGAATGTTTCAACAATGAAAGCAGTTGTGACACTTGATCATCTGTGGGCGGGAGATCACAAAATCTTCATCTTCTGCTCAGCATGTGTTCATGTTCAGGAGGCAATGCTGACCAAAAGGGAAATAAATAGATCATGTTTTAATACTTGGAACTCGTGATTGGTTTGAAAGAACAATGTGGTGATTAGTTTTTGTTCGTTTCATCTCTGGCTCGTATTGCCCACCAGTGTGTCTGTATGCTTTGGGGGGAGGAGGAAAGGCAAATTCCTATGGAACACATCATTGAGTACATCTGGCATGACTATCTCAATGCAAGCTTTGAGATACAGTTTGTCACTGGGGCTTCTCTTGCAACTAGTGGAATTTTTCTAGGATTTGCCTTTTCGCAGGTCAGCAGTACAGCTCAAATCATTCCGGCAGGTTGTGCCAGAGACAGGTATCTAGAACTACAAGCTGTAACTTTTAACTTCTGCTGTTAACAATGAGAACTCTTCAGAAGATGATCATAAAGGCATAATACCCCAACTCTGATAATTTTACTCTAAAAATATTTTGACCTTGCTAGACTTGCTCACTGTAAGGGATATGGCAGGTTGCCAAGTCTGTAGGTAGTGATTTTATGTACATTCACATGTAGCAGTCTCTTATATGACCAGTCTGTTAGTGCATCTACTGAATCTGTTATGTTTTCTTTTAGTTGCACTGTGAGATTTTTTTCTGACAGCAAGATAAGTACTTGTAGTTGGGTCTTAGCATTCTAGGCTGTAAGAAAATTTCTCTGGTTGGGTTAAAACTTACATAGTGCCTACAGTGTTGTTGCTGCATGTAATGAAACGATATATCTTCTGGAACAACGCTCTTTTCAGGAGGTAGTTCCAGGAAGAGTCCTTTCGTTTCCCTATAGATAATAGTAAAACTGTAAGAAAGCTTGCTGACACAAGTTTCAACCCTAATACATTAGGTAATCAAATATCACAATATTGTGATATTTTAAACATAGTAAGAACTTTTCTTATCTGTTACCTCATGTGACCCAGAAGCCATCTAGAGAACTTGAAAAGCAGTGTTAAAAAGGTATACATTTTTCATTACACCATGTCATAAGTGTCTTAAGTTATTTACACGCTGCTAACCCCCAACCCCAGCTCCACATGCTAAACAAGAATGCGTGCACAGCATTGTGCATGCATCTTTTGAAACCTGTATTGTGAAGTCAATACCAGAAACTAAACGTCACCTACATCACACCGAGTAAAACGCCTTTTCAGTAAAAAGCTAAATAATGACAAATAGTTGTTTTTACTGGTCTATTTATACTACTTTAAATGTGCTTAAGAGTTGTTACATGGATATACTACACTGCAGTGGTCCCAGTATCTGTGGCTAAGCGAATCTGAAAATGTTTGAACATATAGCTGCTTTTATTTTGGTGAATCCTTGGCTTTCAGCTAGCAGACAGCACTAACAGGCTTTTTCAGTAATTTTTACTGTATCTTTTGCTTTCAGGCTATATGACTATTGTCTAAATATTGTTAAATTACACAGAGGAACATAACACCTGTTGTATTTATTTCTGTACTGACCTTTATTTTTACAACACCCTTGTTAAAGCAGTAAATGAACAAGAAAGATAATCAAAAGCAAGTAAAAAGCCTACAGACCAAATGGGATGAATAATTTATATGTGAGTTTATTGCATAAAGTTAAAATGATGCAGTGTTGCCTGATTAGTACCAGAATCATATGTGGGGACAGACGTTTTAAATCTCAATTTGGAGAGCAGATCAATTAAAGTGACTTATTTGCTTTTTTGGTTGGAGGGGGTGGAGTTCCTTGCATTCACGTTTTGTTTCTGTTGCATAGAAGGTTTTTGGCCTGTGCAAATCCCTGCAACTCATTAAAGTTTCCCAAAGCATTTAATGAATGTTTGCAAATCTACAAGCTCCCTCCCTAGCTGACATAGAATATAAGCCATTCAGGATGCTTTGAATTGCTGAAATGTTAGGTATTCTTGGTTTTAGTTTTCTACCTGTTTTTTGTTTGTTTTTTTTTTCCTCACCAAACCTTTGTTTTGTTGTAAGCAGTGTCAAGTCTGCAGGAGCTACTTTTTAAAGTATATTTCTGTCCAGCCTTAACGCTGGTAGCAAGTATTTTCTCAATTTTGGAAAACAGTTGATCCTCTGGAACCAAAATCTGAACTGCAGCTAGATTGGTGCATGTTACTCCTGTGTACAGAAGGTGACACCCCTAACCTGTTTCTTCCACTTGCTTACCTGCCAGCAGTCTGCTTTGATTGTAACATGCATACCAAGAACTAGAGGGCATAAGCTGAAGTAGCTTCCATTGCAGTTTGCACTATAATTTCTTGGACAACCTTCTCTTTCTCTGAATTCAAAGTTGTATCAGCAAAAGCTTCTTGACACAGCAGCAAATACAAGTTTTTCTGGGAAAAGAGTCTCCGAGATCTAATATAACCACTTATCCATGTGGCTCCTGAATTTTTGGCCTTGGCCATAGTTGTGAAACCTGGACATATGTTGTGGGACTTTCAGTGAGGTAATAGGTAAAAGCATTCCTTAGAAATAATGGAATTGAAGTCGAGGCATGACAGACTTTGTGGATGAGCAAAGAGCAGTAGTTGAAAGAAACAGCAGGGCTTGCTTGAGGAACTGTTGGCACCATTGGCTTTTGAAAGAGCTGTGGTGCAATTTATGTTTCTCAAACTTATCAAGTAACTGACTACAGAAAGTGAGTGTGTGTGTCAGTCTCTTTATTTAGGAAGAGTATGTGGGAAATGTTTTTTTGAACATGTAATATAGTATAGAATATTAACTTGCTGCGTGGAAGATGTAATTAGGTTAGCATCATTTGGCTAATCTCACAGGAGGCATATTTTTGAGGGTTTAGTAGTGGATATAGAGCTTCATCTGCCTGTTGAGACCACTAAATATCTGATTTATAGACAGTAGTTTATGCAGGTTAAATTACTCTAAGGACATGACCGAATGAAAGATAAAGGGAAAAAATATTTAGACAATTTTCTAATGCCTTGATCTTTTAAAATGAGTACTGTGGTTTGGGTTTTGTTTTGCTTTTCTACTTTCAAAGGTATGAGGTCTCCTGTGTCGAATGATAGGCTGTTTACTACAGGATCCTGGAGCCTGTAGCCAAGCCCAGCTCCCTGCTCAGGTACGGAGCTCTGGCTCAGTGCAGTGCCAGTAACCGTGGTCGGACTCCAAGGACAGCATGACTCTTGTCTGCTTCCTTTCCCACTGAGCTCCACTTTGTTCCTTTTTTCTGTGCTGTTGCTATGACTGAATATGGTAATATGTTTATAAATCTTTTACACCAAAGCCAACCATGTGATTAAAGCATATCCTTTTAGACTGTCTGAATAGAAACTTGAGAGAAAAAAAATTAATCTATTTGGAAAGTTCAAAGGACAGGGAGACAGGCAGGCTAGGAATGGAATATTGATTGCGGCTTCATTTCTAATCAAATCATATTGGTGAATAGGCTGCTAACATCTCCACAACTCTAAAAATAGAAAAATCTGATATGAGTTTAATACATAGGGACTAGCATTAAAAGAGAATTGGCAACTAACGTTTATGTCTATGTGCTTTTGAGAAACCCTCTATGTTTAGCTTGAATGTAAGCTGAACACATGCCATTTTCTGGTGAGGGTTTTTGTTGTGTTTTTTTTTCTTCTTTTTTTTTTTTTAAATGCTCTGAATTAAGATTACAAGATGCCTTAAAAAGACCATCAGGCTTATTGCAGTATTTTATGGTGTAATAAAATTATATTCGGAAGGTAGGTAGGGAAGCACATGACTGTACTGTATCCTGCTTTAAATGTTTGTTTGTGCTGTAATGGCCAAAGAACATGGGGAACAAAGTTACTTGAGCTGGGCAGCCTATAGCTTCATACAGAAATATTATAATGAGATCAGTGCAACTGTTTGACTATGGCAGTGGCTCGAGAGAGGCTCTCCAAATTCTCCATGGTTAGGTAAGGGAGAAAGTGACTTTCAATAAGCTGAAAAATAACTCTTAAAAAAGCTCTGAAGCATCTTCTGTTGTTTTCATACACTTGGCAGAGAAGTTGATTGGTGAACTCTGTGACTCAGTTCCTGGAAGGTGTAAGTCATGGATGGCGAGTGTTTGTGTGACAACTCGACCAAGCAGAAAAGCAATAAATAGCCTGTGCTCTTGTTTCAGAAGTGCATAATTATTATTGCTATCCTGGTCTAGCTAACGCAGGTTATGGCTATATAAGAATCTGAAATATTATTTGCTTCATGAAGCTTTTGTTAGATATAATATGAATAACTCCTACTACCGTTCCTGCTTAGACAATATAGGTAGCTTTATGTTTCTTCATAGCATGTGAAGCTTACCGGCAATGCTGGAAGAGATTCTCAGGGTAAAACACAGGTCTAAACTAATGTCTAACTTGAAAATTTTCGTTTTATCCTTTGTATTTATACCAGTTGACTTACCCATCACTGATTTAATAGTAAACAATACTGATATAGAAATAGATATAGATACAGAAAAATCTGTTCTCTTTTAAGATTGTATTTTATTAATTAAGCAATATTATCAGTTGTTGTGTCAAGTATCCATTCAAATCGGAATGTATGATGGCATAAAATCATGTGCTTTGGATTTTGCAGTATCCAGAATAAACACTTGTTGTTTGTGTGGTGTAATATAAATCATCACTGTTATTTTAAAATGACAAATTGTTCTAGGATAGTCTTAACTTCCTTTATCTCCTATGAGACTCTTAAGAAACATTAATGCATAGATTGGCAATATTTGTAATTCTTGCTAAGTATTGTACCAGGTAAAATATATCCCAGATAAAAAGCATGATTAAACTAATTTCAGATAAAAAGATAGAGTTGCAAATATTAGATGAGCAAAAGCAAGAAGAGGAAAGATATAACTGAAAAGAAAAATGTACAAACTTAGAGCGTGAATAAACACATAACTGTCAGTGTAGATATTATTTCTGTAGCAAGCTATACTTGTTTTTATTTATGTAAAGTTGACTGTACTACAATATTCTAATGACAATATTAAGGTTTCCTCTTCCAAAAAATCTCAGTTTGATTAGCCAGTGGTCCTCATTGATATGAATTGACAAGTTTGCCTGTTTTGTATTTAGACTCTAAATTATGGTTAGTATGGTGTTTGCCCATATAAACATCTTGGTAAGGTAAACCTCTCTGAACTTTAATTATGTTTCAACAAATATTATTTGAAAAATAATTTTATCATTACCTGAGACATTATCCCAGAGCAATTTAACAATGTTAGTATTGCCCTACTTGATTTAATAAATAATCCCTCTGACACCATCCCGTCCTCTGGAGGGCCAGGACAAAACACCCAAGATATCCTTAATAATGCTGAAATCCAAATTAAATTGTAACTCTAAAAACATTATAAAGGCCTTAATCCCCTCTGCCCCCCTAGACAGAGTTTTAACAAAAATAAAAAACCTGAAAAGCCTTGAATATGAAGGACAGAGGCCTATAACACTTATCAAAAGGCAAGAAAAGACAGTAAAAGCAATACAGGCTGCAGAGCTGTCATTGCTTGTCATTTTCTTATGTGACTCTTACCATTACTGTTGCATTATTGGTGTTGCCTTTTTAGCCCTGCTGTCTCCTATGATAGTTCTTGACTAGATCTGTGCCACATTGAGCACGATTTTGCATAAACATATTAATGTAGCAAAGAAGTTGCATGAAGTTGGTCTATAATATTTTATCAACCCTCTCAATTACAGTATCTAAGATAAGGAGTTTTAATTTCACTGTATTAAATGACTTTTAGATTAGCAACATGGTTTTAGCAGATTAAGAAAGACCAACTTGAACACAGTTTTTCTACTGAATCTATTGTGTTCTAAGCAGTTTCATGTGCTGTGCAACTGTACAGTTTTTGAGGACTTTCCAGCAGTCTTAAACAAAGTCACTACTGTTTCTTGTCTGTGATTCTCATCTCAGCCCTGCATTTGGGAATGGTTTTTGTGTTGGATGGCAGAGAGGAAAGTGTGGGTTTTTTTTTTGTTTTGATTTGGTTTGTTTATTTAGTTTGAGCACTGAATTTGTGCCTAAATTTTGTGCATGATATACATTCTCCCCTGTATTTATACTACATAAAGAGGTGTTCACCAAACGTGTCCTGTAGTTGGAGTAGAAGGCAGTGAGCTTTGTAATGAGCCTTTAGTATCCGCAGGAGTTTATTCCACCCTTGACGTTTTAGTTCTGGCCAAACAGAGATGTATTTTCAGTTTGCAAACATCTCTGAGAGGAAAAGTCTGCTTTGATTTGCCAGTACTACCCTGGCAATACATAATGGTTACTACTCAAGCTTGTTCAAAATGAAATCAGAGGCTTTGTGCCATACTCTCAAAATTTTTTATGAATCCCCGTTAAAGGCAGTTGTTTAAAAAATAGTTTCTTTCTTTACCCCTAAAACTTAAAAAAATTGTGATTTAACACTTCTGTTGCAAGTAATATGGTGACATAAGTGTAATTTAACCTAGTTTATCTTCTAGAATTGTCTATTGTTTGAATTGCTATCTCAAAGTAATTCAGTTTAATAAATCTCACTAATTGGGGAAATGTGTTCTCAGGACAGGGATATTTTTAAGACTCAAAAAAAAATTTACTGTAGGGTTTTATTCCTCTCTAATTGGGTGAATCTCCTTGATTTTCTTTTCAGTTAGACAAGCCTTCAGCATTTTGGGTTTTTAATTAATCGTTGTTATCTTATTGACTTGTGGGACTTCTCTACAATACGGTCTCTTTTACTGATTGAGATATCTTCTGTAATGTGCATTAGTATTTGAAGTGTATGCTGTATACAAAAATTTGAAAGAAAAAAGGAAAAAATTGGAGTATGGAGATGACCCATCACTAAGTACAAATAGTGGGTTATTTTATTTCATTAGATGGAATATTCAGTAAAATTGATATAGCAATCTTAGCTGAGCTTGGTTCAGAGAGAAAAGACTGGTAGGAAAGCTGTTTTTTCTTAAAAAAGAAAATCCAAAACCAACTTCAACCTCTTATAGGAAATGATTCATGCCGGTACAANNTTCAACCTCTTATAGGAAATTATTCATGCCGGTACAAACTCATAAACGTTTTAAAAATTTGTGTGAGAAACTGTTCAAAATCACGTGCTATAGACAGTCTTTTGATGTACAGTGATTCCTTCAAGACGCTTAACCTAAGAGTTTATTTAGAATGTGTTGTAGGCTTCTAAAAGGGTTTTCTTCCTTTGCAACTAAGAAATAGTCAATTGGTGCAGCAAATATGTTGACTGACACATTGCTAACACTGGCCCAAGTATGAAATTGGAATGTTTCTGTGATTGTATTTGTCCTTTGGCAGTCTGTAAGTGAACGAGATGATGTCCATCCTAGTCGCCTCAAAAAAAGAATAGTCTGTTGGCTGAATAAGGTACTTTTCATTACTTTAGAGCTGTCAGTTCAAGTAAAATTTCCTGAATATTTTTCACCAGGAGAAAAGACTCAAATCTACAAAAGCAGGAAGGTAGAAGGTGCTGCCTCCACGCATCTAGGAATCAGAGCAGTTGCAAAGTGGGTCAAATCTGGTGCACTCTTCTTCACAGGGGGACGCAAGCCCACATGAAACATGTTTTTGGAGAGCACACAAACACTAGCTGAGGTAGTCTTTCACTCTGATGTGTAGCTATTATGTGCACAAGGAGCCTCTTCAAAAAGGATCCAGGGAGATCTGCTTGTAGGGGCACACTCATGTTCAAAACGTGGTATTTGTGCCTTTTTTTTTTCTGGAAAAGTTATCTTNACCTGTGACCCAGTTTAGTAGCATAGTCACAGCAGCAGAAAACCTTATTCCGTTATATTTTTACTTTTCCGAAATATGTTATTTATATTAACCTCTTGGACAATGTTTCATTTTCTTCCAGGAGGAAGATACGGCAAAGAGTACTGCCCAAGTAGTAAACTGTGGTTCTGTTGCCTAATGCTTTATATTGCCCC
>VYZW01048211.1:0-21921 GCA_013401315.1 Balaeniceps rex | reverse complement strand
AAAGGGGAACATGTGGCTGAAGACACGGGCGAAAAAAGAACTGCAGCAGAACCAACCTGATTGCTCTGAGCTGTACCTGAAGCGCACTCTTGGGGAGACAACTACCAGTTTTTCCGAAACATTTTTTGGTGTTAATATTGCATACACCAAAAGACATGCAAATAAAAAGAAGCATCCCATAAAACTAACCCTATAGAATCCTAAGCTGACAATGTCTGTGGAACTACTGTTGCTTTTAAAAACAAATAAAGACACATACACCACCCCCCCATGCTGATGACCCCTTCTACCACTTATAAACATGACAAGCTTTTGTGTTTCTACTTGGGAAAGGTATTTCTTAGGTGTACACAATGGATGCACAGAGAGTATAAATCACGTAAACCAAAGTGCGCTGAATAAAAGATTAAAGCAGAGAACCTTTATACACACGTTGGTTTTCCAGTAACCCCAACAGGAACACTCCAAAAAACTAACTATAGCTACAGGGACACACACACACACACATCTATCCATGTTTATAGCCACCTGCTCTTTTCCACAAAGATATCGGGCACACAAAGAAGCAAATCAATACCTTTTCTCTCCTAAACGGTAAACACATGTCCCTATCTGTGGCCACTTATTGCTGTTGTGCTTTAACACACCTCCACATTCAGAGTTATTTACACAAGATAAGAGGTGCTGGTTTCCAGAGCTGTCCTTTTTTGTGAAGCAGGATGAAGAGCATGAAGCAGGATTCTCATGGGTCAATGATCAAATAGGATAAATGCAGTTATGTTGGGTTTTTTAGAAGAATGTAATGATGTGATTGTTTTAAGAGCGCAACCAGGAGCCACCAAATAGTCTTACAGGATTGGAAGGCCTCATCTTCTAGCATGTTGTAGGTAATTGCCTCGTAGGTTTTAAGTGAGGATTGCTCAACATGCAGCCCAAAGACCAAATGTAACCAGCAGAGTCCTAAAACATGGCCTACAGATGCCCTGTCCTTGTGACTGCAAGAGAAGGACAAAGCTGATCAACAGCAGATTATTTTGTATTGCTGACAAATACAATCAAACGTTTTCTTTTTGCCTCTTCAAGCTGCATGTGTAAAACAATACTATGATTGTATGAACTAACATCTTTTATACTGACAGTCAGAAGTAAGTTAGAGGTAACCTTGCATTTTAAAAATTGCACACTAACTTCAGCATACTGAGGTTTGGCTATTTGCCTGTGTAGGTACCTTGACTGGCCAAACTATTCTTGGCCAATTCTATTTGCATGTATTTTATTCTGGAACAAACGCTCAGTCGGGAAAATACATAATCCTGGAAAAAGCAAAGCAGTACTGGAATGACTACCCCAGAACTGTTACTCAACTTTTACAAAGCAGAGAAGGCTCTAGATTATTTTTTACTCTATGTCTTCTTAAATATTATGAAGTGTAAAACCCAAAAAAGCATACCACTTGTTTGGTGAGTTGTTCTCATATATACATCTCTCTCTCTACACGTGTGCCTGTGTAGCAGCACCACATGCTTGTTCATCTGTAATATTCAGTTGCCTCAATTTTAATCAGTAGGTTTACCCCACAGAGAAAAAACCCAAAGACAGAACTATGGATAGTATTTCTGGTACTGTAGACCTGCATTTTGAGAAGTATGCTCATTTGAGCACACATACCTTCCAAGAGCCAATACATTTTTTTAAAAAGCAGAGTTCTCCTTTCAAAAACAAATATTTATACTTCTCAGACTAAAACCTCACCAAGATAAGGATTTTTTTTCCTCGGACAAGAATGTTTTAAACACCTGCTGTTAAGGTCAAACTTGTATACACAAGAATATTATTGGGATAGTTACATGCATGTCATTGCGGGAACAGCTTGCTGAACATTTCAAAATGAGATGTGAAGCCCTCATGCTTAAATCAAAGAGTGAGATTTAAACCACAAAGAACATCCAAACATTTTCCTAGCCTTATTATTCGACAGTTGATGTAAAATAAACTTGGGACATTTCATTCCTTTTTTGGGGCAGATGAATGTTTCCACTGGTGACGGCAACAGGATGCCTTAAAACGAACGATACAAATCATGCAACAAACAGACTGCTAGCTAGACAGATGGGGAGATGTTATTTCTGCTGGCCAGGTGAGGAGTAAGCACTGGTTATAAACACTAGACAGAGCTGTAGGGTTGTATCTGTTCCAGAAAATGCTAACTGGACTTCAATCATCAGCAGTAGAGAATGAACAAACCACCCCCGAGCATGACCTCTCCAATACTTTCTGCATCACCAGATAGTCAAGAGTTCAGCTGTTTCTTGTAGAGAAAGCGAAGAAGATACACTGGCCATCATCTTCTGTGGCATAAGCTTAGATATGAACTAAAGGTATCTCCTTAAAATTGATTTTTAAACAACTAAGAGTTGTACATCGGGCTCTATCAAGAGCACTGCCTAGATTAAAAAAAAAAAATCTTTATATATCAACTTCCTCTGTCCAATCACAATGCAAAATAATGATCCATAGTAACAGAACGAGGCAGGTGGTGGTGCACCTAATGTTCAGGTTACACATTCCTAATTTGACTTGGGTTTAGCATCATTTGGCAAAGCCACTTGGAAACCAAAATTACTCAATTCTATTAAGAGACCTTGATTTAAAACCAATTAATTTAACTTTAAACAAATTACTGCAAGTGCGTAGCTAATAAATTTATAAAAAATTATAAACAAGCAATTTATTTCCTCCTATTTTTAAAGAGCTGAGTGAGTACTCAGGCAGGGGGAAAATTATGTGAGACAGAGAACACTTGAGGGTCTTGCCCAGAGGAACCCCACAAGCAGCAGGATGGCCTGCTCCACCCAAGGACGTTCCTGTGCACTGAAACGATCACAGCCCTGGAACATAGAAGAGCAAGCTGTGCTTGCTTTAATCATAGTGCTACTCATGAAATGCACTCTTCCTGGCTCACTGCCAGCCAGGTTTGATGCACTTAAGCTCAGCAAAGAATTTGGCCCAAACAATAATCCAAAACCAAAATGCCAGGACTGACTTTAGGCCTTGAAAGTTTTGTTTATTCCTTTGGCTAGAACTTGTTTCAAGGGCAGCAATGTTATGCATGCTCTGTGTATATATACATAAGATATATATTATACATAGGATACAGGCGATACTCAGGCATGCCTTTTTTTTTTTTTAAATGAGATATTTTTCATATGTTCTGTTCCTGTCTGCTATCAAGAAGCTCTGCCAAATTTTTACAGTCTACTTGAACACAAGGAAACTATTACCTTATCAGCAGTAGATCGTATTTCCCTAAAATACATTAAATTAAAATCCCACTAGAAAACCCCACAAGGAAAGGAACAGCTCCCTGACGCCCTACTGCTAGACATGAGAGAATTGGACATTTTACTGCAGGATTAACAATATGTGGAAGCAATAGTTTTCCTACATCTCCCCTTGCCAAATAAAATAATAGCATCGATTGGCTCTAGAATGACCCACATGTAAGCTGTCTTCAGTCAGACACGTTGCATTTAGGCAACACAGTTGGAGAACAAGTACTCTCAAGGGGTCCCACTAAAAAAAAAGCTGGAGATGCTAGATTGCTACTTGAGAATCGTGGCATTATACTTTTCATCCTGAAGAGAGAACTTGCATCTGTTTAAACACATGCCCATATTATTCCAGTTTGTAAATGTAGTAGAATCACCATCTCAGAAGAGAGGCTATTCCAAGGGAAACTAGTTGACCTGGCTAGAAATGAGGACCAGAGACCTAAGATCTGTAGGGAGGGGAGCAGCAGGGAGTTGCGTGCCACAGCTGGAGCTGCTGTAATAGCCCTCCTTTTTGTCAGTGATGGTTTCCGCCATGTCACCTCAACCCACACTCCCCAACGTTACACATCCACATGTTCTCTTTTGCACAGTCTCTGGTGCTCACTCAACCCTGCACTAAACCCACCCAAACACTCACTGGCTCCAGAAGACAACATGAAAGCAGATGCATCGTGTTCTGGCACGTTAGGTGAGTTGTGCCATGTTACCAAAGGTCCACTGACACAGTATAAAGGAGGAAGAACAACCCACCTGGGGAAGGAACTAGACATCCTTTTTTCTGGCAGCAGCAAGCCTACTTATGGCTCTACTCATCCATTAGAATCTTAAGTATGGATCTACTCATCAATACCACGCACCTTCTCCCTCATATATCAACTTACAGGAAAGTTTCCAGACCTGGAAACCAGGACTACAATACAAGACAAGAGGTGGCAAAACTGCAGTGGCTGAGCCCTGAAAAGAGGGTGGTTCCAACTGATGCAGAAGTGTGCTGCACGCCCAGCTGTGCTCTGGGCTGCACCATGTCACAACTCAGCTAGATGCTCTGTGTCAGGGTGGCAATTTCTCTACCTGAAATACTAAGTGATGAAAAGGTAACTCCGTTACACCTGACATCTCTGGTTATCTTGCATAATAATTGCAGGACTACTACCTCCCACCAAACAGAACCCCACCTTCAAGAGAGTAACACAGGCCTCGAAACCCCAAACCCGGGTTAACTATGTTCTGGATCCCTCATCACTGGTGCTTCTCCTGAACCCTAGTGGCTGAAGAAAGTATGCAAGCTAGATCTAGATTGCTTTTTGAACAGCCCCCAATGCCTTTGCTGTGGTAGGATTACATCCTACTCCACAGAGGTGGTTTGGGAAGGAGGGGATACCTGGAAAGCAGCCTACTGCATGCTGAGGGCAAGCCCCTGGAAAAGGGCTGCAGGAAAGCCAAACTGGGGCCAGCCGCAGTGAAGGAGAATCAAGATTTCAATGGTATCTTGCACAAAAATGTCTCAAGACGTCACAAAAAGAATCAACAACAACCCTTTGACATATAACATCAAAAGAGGAAAAATGGTGTCTGATAGCAACCATCACAGGATAGCGCGAGTTAGCTTAGTGGTGGGTGGTGAAAGCAATTTTATCAACAACATTATGTAATCACTATGGATATGTTTATTCCACAAGTATATCCCACATTTCTTGATACACAAACTGACTTTCAAATCTCCAGTACTTTTGCCTGCAATCAGACAAAAATACACTTAGAAAAAAGAGAGTGCAAATATTACTTCATTGTACTTCGACTGGCATAACAAATATTGCAGGCAACTGAGATACAAGTCTTAATTCTTAATGAACAGCAAAGTAGCAAATGTACTAGCACTAGTTTCAGGGAGAATAACCAAGTGTTACTAGACTGGCTTAAGGAAGGCACTTTATTATTTACATACCAGAGGCTTTCTGAATGCTTTTTTTTTATTCCTTCTTTCCCCCCGCTTTTTAAAATACTTACAATTCAAACTTGAACAACAAGAAAAGCAATTCATACCCAAAAAATTGAGGAAGAATTCACAAACAAATATTATATCACTTCACACTGATATATTTGTTCAATAGGTACATAAAAATAAGGAATAGCACATTACAGAGACAGCAGTTTCAGTAAGACCATGCAGCCCAACAAGATGACATATACAGTGTCTTAAAAATGATCTAAAACATTGCTGGATACTCAAAGAAAATCACATTCTACCACATAATAGGACGGAATATGGGTTCTAAAGAGAGACATGAAGGAAAACTAGGTTATTCAGAGTATGCTCTGAACTGAGATCTCTACAGCTTGTTTCCTGCCATAGAACTCGCACACAAAAAATGCCTCCTCTCTTCCAGACACCTTCTTCACTTTTCCAAAAAATAATTCTGTGCTTGAATTTGAGTAATGAGATAAAATGAGAATGTTTTCCAGCTATACTGTGCAAGCATGAGCAGATTTCCAAGAAATATTTATTCAGAGATTTTTACAAAGAAATATTGAACATGTTATCCTTATGGCACATCTAATCGGGTAGCACATGCTTATATATCTCAGAGTGAAATGCAGTAGAAACTCTGAGCATTTTGCTGTACATTATCCAGTAAGTAGGTATGTTCTACTGCTATGGATATCAGAACCAAGACATAAGAAAAACATGCAAGTATGATCTTTACATAAAAGTCAGCACCTAAAATAATCTTTAATCCAGAGTCTTCAGTACCAGGGAAGATTATGGAGCAGTTCGTATTGAGTGCCATCACACAGCACATCCGGGACAATCAGAAGATCAGGCCCAGTCAACATGGGTTTATGAAAGGCAGATCCTGCTTGACTAACCTGATCTCCTTTTATGACAAGGTGACCTGCTTAATGGATGAGGGAAAGGCTGTGGATGTTGTCTACCTGGACTTCAGTAAAGCCTTTGACACTGTCTCCCACAGCATTCTCCTGGAGAAACTGGCTGCCCATGGCCTGGACAGGCATACTCTGTGCTGGGTTAAAAACCGGCTGGGTGGCCGGGCCCAAAGGGTGGTGGTGAATGGAGTTAAATCCAGTTGGAGGCCGGTCACAAGTGGTGTTCCCCAAGGCTCAGTGCTGGGGCCAGTTTTGTTCAACATCTTTATCAATGCTCTGGATGAGGGGATCAAGTGTACCCTCAGCAAGTTTGCAGATGACACTAAGCTGGGAGGAANGACCAGGGAAGTCATCCTTCCCCTGTACTCGGCACTGGTGAGGGCGCACCTCGGGTACTGTGTTCAGTTTTGGGCCCCTCAGTACAAGAAGGACATTGAGGTGCTGGAGCATGTCCAGAGAAGGGCAACGAAGCTGGTGAAGGGTCTGGAGCACAAGTCTTATGAGGAGCGGCTGAGGGACCTGGGGTTGTTTAGCCTGGAGAAGAGGAGGCTGAGGGGAGACCTTATTGCTCTCTACAACTACCTGAAAAGAGGTTGTAGCGAGGTGGGTGGTGGTCTCTTCTCCCAAGCAGCAAGTGATAGGACAAGAAGCGATGGCCTCAAGTTGCGCCAGAGGAGGTTTAGATTAGATATTAGGAAAAACTTCATGGAGAGGGTTGTCAAATATTGGAACAGGCTGCCCAGGGAAGTGGTCAAGTCACCATCTCTGGAGGTATTTAAAAGATGGGTAGATGAGGTACTTAGGGACATGGTTTAGTAGTGGACAGGTATGGTTGGACTCGATGATCTTAAAGGTCTTTTCCAACCAAATGATTCTGTGATTCATTAGTTTAGCCTTCCTTCTGTAGCCAGCATGCACCAGATTAATCCCCTCCTATAGCCAGGGGGCAAAGAAGATACCTATAAATAAGATTCAAGATAAGATATACTGCACTCGGGTTTTCACCATGTGTGTTTGCTGACAGTAGAAAGTCTTCATAATTGTTTCCCAAATGCTTGCATGTCACTACTTGCTTAGAAGATGGTGATGGATCGTGGGAACAAACAGTGCACATTTATGATCATGATACACCATTCAACTCCCTCAAGCTAATGGTAATTGCAGACTCATGGTGGGATTTTCAGATTTCTTCCTTGTCTGAAGATACAGTCTGGTATACTTTCATAGATGCAGATGTACTAGAGCCCCAGGCTGAAGCAGAGAAGAGTCAGTCTATCCACAAAAACCCCTGTAGATAAACCATTTGCACAGGCATAAAGTGGCATGAAATGAGATTACAAAAAGAAATAGAATACCTGTAGTTAAAATATTGTGTTGTAAGTGTCAAACAGTGTAGGTAAATAGCTAGGCTTTGAAATTTTAAGAAGGAAGGAAACCAAGTGGGGAAATAGGGACCTCCAGTGAATTCTATTCTCAAGCTAAGCAGACAAATCCTTCTACCTCTATGCTTCCAGATGTTTTAGCATCACTCTGACTCAATTTTCTTTTTCTTTGTGGATGAAACAGTGGTAGAAAGCAGTCTTGGGGAAAGGTGTATTCATGCTTCCAAAGTGGACAATTAAAACTAAGTAGGAAGGAGCTGCAGACAGAGAAGGTAGGTGTCCAACTCCGTTTTGAAGAAAAGTGCTGGGGGTGCAGGGTAGGGAGAAAAATCATCATATTGAATACAACATACAGAGTGGCAAAAAGAAAGTGATGTGATGATCTGAAATACTACTGGGCTAGGAGTAGCTGTTCCTTCCCATCCTTATCTTTTAAATACTGTCATTCAGTTCCTTTCTTTTACCTTTGCCACTAAACATTACTAACAGCAGAGTGTGCGTTTTCATAGAATCACAGAATGCTTTGGGTTGGAAGGGACCTTTAGAGGTCATCTAGTCCAACCCCCCTGCAGTGAGCAGGGGGTTAACTATAGGTTAACTAGATCAATGCAATGAAGAAAACAACCACTTGCCTAGTTATTCCTGAGCCTAAAAATATGAACTGGAAGTAAAGGGTTTAAGTTATTTCAGAATACGTAGGGTGCTGAAGGCAAGGCAGAACTTGTCCCAGCCCAGGATTATCTCACACTATTCATGTCAAGCCAGAAGTAGAAGTTTCCTTTTCTTGCTCCTGTTACCTCCACAGCTGTTCATCTACACACATCCCATGTAATGATCCGGATCGGAAAACCTGAGCAGCTGAGGGAAGGAAGAGGAGGTGGGGAATGACAACTCACACACCTCAGGAAGCAGAGTGCTTCCCCGTTGTCTGTGTTTACTACACATCCTCACGCCCACACAATGTGGAAGCAGGAACCAGAGCAAGCAATGACTGCTACTTCAGCTGCCACCACCACTTGAGAAGTGCACCTGGAAATCACAGTCTCAGAGTCAAAACTGCTTCCTGGCAAGCCTCCACAGGGCGTGGAACAGATGAAAGTTCAAGGGTGTCATTTCAAAACACCTTTAACCAGTACTACCACAAAAAGCAGCTGTCCCCCGTCTCTTCCACCTGACTGTACATTCATATCCCCAGGTCACCTTCCCACTCTTGCTTGCATAAATAGGGGTGTGGAAAGGAGAACAAATAGCAACTTTTTTTTTTCCATACCAGATTAGTTTCAAATCGAATCAGCTCCCTGATCTGATTCACTGTCTGGCCATGCAAAAGTTCATGCCAGTATAAGCAAAAACATTGCAGGGACAAAACAAAAGGCCAGAGGTAGCAATAGAGCAGGACCAATTCTTTCAGAGATTATATCAGCTTAAAAGTGTTTGCAAATCCAAGCTCTAGGAGCATAAATGTTTGCATCTCAGCCACTTAATGCCTGATGTTGAAAACCCTGCAGAAGAATTGGAAAAATGTGAAAGCTATGACTTTCATAGAATCATAGAATGCTTTGGGTTGGAAGGGACCTTTAGAGGTCATCTAGTCCAACCCCCCTGCAGTGAGCAGGGACATCATCAACTAGATCAGGTTGCTCAGAGCCCCGTCCAACCTGACCTTGAATGATTCCAGGGATGGGGCCTCCACTACCTCTCTGGGCAACCTGTTCCAGTGCTTCACCACCCTCATTGTAAAAAATTTCTTCCTTATATCTAGCCTAAATCTACCCTCCTTTAGTTTAAAACCATTAGTCCTTGTCCTGTCACCACAGGCCTTACTAAAAAGACTGTCCCCAGCTTTCCTATAGGCCCCCTTTAAGTACTGAAAGGCCGCAATAAGGTCTCCCCGCAGCCTTCTCTTCTGCAGGCTGAACAGCCCCAGCTCTCTCAGCCTGTCCTCGTAGGAGAGGTGCTCCAGCCCTCGGATCATTTTTGTGGCCCTCTTCTGGACCCGCTCCAACAGCTCCATGTCCTTCTTGTGCTGAGGGCTCCAGAGCTGGACGCAGTACTCCAGGTGGGGTCTCACCAGAGCCGAGTAGAGGGGCAGAATCACCTCCCTCGACCTGCTGGCCACGCTTCTTTTGATGCAGCCCAGGATACGGTTGGCCTTCTGGGCTGCAAGCGCACACTGCTGGCTCATGTTCAGCTTTTCATCCACCAGTACCCCCAAGTCCTTCTCCGCAGGGCTGCTCTCAATCCCCTCATCTCCCAGCCTGTATTGATATCGGGGGTTGCCCCGACCCAGGTGCAGGACCTTGCACTTGGCCTTGTTGAACCTCATGGGGTTTGCACAGACCCACCCCTCCAGCCTGTCCAGGTCCCTTTGCATGACATCCCATCCCTCAGGCGTGTCAACTGCCCCACTCAGCTTGGTGTCATCTGCAAACTTGCTGAGGGTGCACTCGATCTCGCTATGTCGTTGATGAAAATATTAAACAGCACTGGTCCCAGTACGGACTCCTGAGGAACACCACTTGTTACCAGTCTCCACTTGAACATCGAGCCGTTGACCACTACCCTCTGGTTGCGGCCATCCAACCAGTTCCTTATCCAGTGAACAGTCCACCCATCAAATCCATATCTCTCCAATTTAGAGAGAAGGATGTTGTGGGGGACCGTGTCGAAGGCTTTTTGGAAGTCCAGATAGATGACATCCATTGCTTTTCCCTTATCCGCTGATGCAGTTACTCCATCATAGAAAGCCACCAGGTTAGTCAGGCACTTTGCCTGTAGATGCACGAAATAAACTGGAGTAATAGGTTTGTGTTATTTTTGGTATTGTCTTGAGTTCCCACCTGTGTTATTTAGCAAAATTAGTAAATGTTAGCTAATTAGACAGCTGAAGTAGATGAACACACGAGTACATATATGCAATAATGATCGTAAGAGTGAACAGCATAAGCTATAAAATCTTTGGACTCTCCCAAACCACAGTAAGAAGGATCCTACAAGAAAGTAACTCCTCAGCCCCTGAACACCAAATAATATCCCTTCAGTCATCCCTCTAACAAAGGGCGCTACTGAACCACAGGGTAAGCATTTAGGTTCTTACAGCATTAGCTACCCACATCATATGCATGTTCTGCCTTGCCAGATGGCCTGTAATCTGGTCTCCCTTGAAGCTGAAAGCCTCACATTAAAACTCCTAATTGGGGTAATATATTCATAAAGTAATGACCTCAGTCTGTGTTTCTCAAAGTGGGTTACATCATCCAAAACGATCATGAGACAGCTCTAAGGCAATCAGTAAGATCTAGGGAAAAAAAACCCCAACCGTATTTGAAAAAAACTCATAAAAATATATAAAATTATAGAAAATGTGTGATGATAATAAAACCAAATTATACTTAAACATACTGACACCAAAAGCAAGTTCCTCAAGTCTGAGGGAGTGTTTTACAACTGCAGACTGCTCACAGCCAACTCTTACCCCTCTGTAGAGGAGAAACTGAGGTTCCACCAGCAGTTAAGGAAAGTAGGCTTTTCTCAGGTTTGTATGGGAGAAGGGAAGGTAAAGGACTAAGACAGATAATTAGACAGATGGTGAAAATATATATTTTTTTTTTTAAAGATATATTGATTTAAATAATTTTTGAAGAATTTAACCTTTCACTATAGAAATTTGGTAGAATTTTTAGAACTTTGCAAGCTGCAGTCTAGTATTGCTTTCTTGAAATCAGTGGGAGTTTTGCCAATATCCACCTTCAAGAGGAGCAGAGTAAGTCCCACACTGAACATTAATGGAAATTCCACCCTTAACATTTTCAAACTTCAGTTTTTAACAAAAAAGGAGGGAACAACCATGAGTAAGACCATCTGAATTTACAGTCTATTGCACTAAGGTCTAGCCTGCTGCTCATTGTTTATTGGGTTTGTTTGAGAAATCTAGTAAGATTGTCCAGTTTTACTACAACAGCTCCAAGTCCTGTGGACAACCTGAAACTTCACAGTTGTATCAAATGTAGCTTTGTACAGAGGCACAGAGTAGGAACAATATTAGAAAAAGAAAAACAGGACAGAATAGAGAAGCTGTTCAGTATAATTAATTATGGGATGCAAGAGGAAAGAATCAATGGGCCTTCCCTCAAACATGTTGCTGCAATATATCCAGCCAGAACGCATTGAACATGAAACTGATTTGTCACCTCTCCCTACTTAACACATGGGAGCAGATTTCTTCCCAAGGCGCTATCCCTCAGGCTGCCATTTACGGGCCCTGAAATCCTGCTTTATCCAACCTGTTTTTCAGGCATCTATCCATTTGGTCTTCCTCCTAGCAGTGGGTGCAGTTTTTCTTTGCCCAGTAAAAGAGAGAATTAACAAAATTATAATCTATACAGGTGAAGGAGTAAAGAAGTCTTCCTTGTTTTAACATATCCCCTTGTCCTGACAGAGAATTTTAACAATTCAAATCCAGAAAGCATATTCAACACATCTGAATTATTACACTACTAATAAAGCAGTAAGCAGATGCAAAAACTGCTTTCTAGAGAGGCTTTTCCCCCCTAATTATTAGTGACCTCCATACTAGAGATTTCAACAGCATCAAAACAACACATGCACACCAGTCAGATGAAGTAGAATTGTAATCTCCACATTTAGCACATCAGACAAATGACCTGCTTATAAGACACTTAGGCAGTTTACCTCTCAGCAACTCAAGAGTACTCTGACCAGAACACTGCACAAAATACAGTATACAAAACTAAAATACACCACTTTACAAAATAAGAAGTTTCACTGAAATTGCTACAAAGCAACACACACATTACTGTAACAGAAGCCAAATGCACTACTGAACAATGGATGGAAACCACTTCAAGTACACCAAAGCACGCCACTTTGTCATCCATCACACACATTAACATAATATAAAGAAACCTAGCTAATCACGCTTATTTGTCCCGGCCACAGAAAGACACATGTACAGATGGATATACACAACTCTTCTCTATTATGTGAAGCATTAGTGTTTGCAGTATATTAACAATTGTCAAGAGAATTCCAAGACAAAGCTGTCCAAGCCTCAACATTTTACATGTGTGTGAGGCAGAACTTCAACCCACAAACAGCTTATAATATGCAGGAATTCACCTTCAATGCATAGAAACACCATTTAAACATAAAGAAAATATTTAATCTCTTTCAAAAACAAAAAAAAAGGCAACAAAACTGAAAGGCTGAGATTTTTAGAACCGATTAAAAATTTTGAGCATGTATGGAATAAAAAAGCACAATTATCAGAGCAGTGATCTGAAAGCACTTTCAAAATGCCCAGAAATGCAGATTGCCTGTTCAAAATTTTATAGCTTTAAATTTTATAGTTTTGGCCAAAGCAGAAGTTAAAGACAAGTTTCCTCTTATAATAGCGTTTAGATTCAGAAGCAAATCCTTTTCTTTCTTCACCTTTTGAATCCAATCAGGTATGTCCCTATTTTTTAAAGTTCAGAAACATTTAACACCACATGTAAGATCAGAGGACTCTCATTGTTATTCCAATAAAGCAGGGCTATAAAACCCCAATTGAGGTAACTGGATGGGATTCAGTTAAAGATTAGGTGTCTATCTGCAGGTGTTCAATAAGCACAGTAGATGTCTAACGACTCATTCTAGTTATCAGAGTTCCAGTCCAACCCAACCTAAGGAGCTTAAATCAGCTCATCTTCAAAGCAGACACCCAACCAGGCAGCTATATCACACTTTACATTACATTGGCTGTACTGACGAAGATAGCTATTGACTACAAAAGCAGCTTAGACATCTCAGAGTTGATTCACTTGCCCATACACTTAAGATGCCATAGGGTAACGAGCCTCATCTCCACCTTTGTTCCAGAAGACCACTGGTC
Organism: Balaeniceps rex; assembly: GCA_013401315.1. Taxonomy (NCBI): domain Eukaryota; kingdom Metazoa; phylum Chordata; class Aves; order Pelecaniformes; family Balaenicipitidae; genus Balaeniceps; species Balaeniceps rex. Next base: position 8,428 of record VYZW01048211.1, on the reverse strand, counting down.
TCTGATCATCCATGCTGTATCTACCGACCTTGTGCAGTTGCCTCTGCTAACCTAAAGCATCTCAAATGGCCATAGACACCTTGCTATTTTTTAAGTAAGTACATAGCACTGCTAGCACAGATGCAGGCACCTACATTCAGGTATTGATCTCAAATGGAATTGTTAAAAATAATTTCGGAGAAAGTATAAAAAGGTATCAATTAATATGGAGTAATGAACACATAAAAAGAAGACAGAAATGCTTTCAGGATATCCTGGTTTCAGCTGGGAGAGAGTTAATTTTCTTCCTAGTAGCTAGCATAGTGCTGTGTTTTGGATTTAGTAGAAGAATGCTGATAACACACTGATGTTTTAATTGTTGCCAAGTAGTGCTTAGAATAGTCAAGGACTTTCTTTTTCAGCTTCCCATGCTCTGCCAGGTGCACAGGGAACTGGGAGGGGGAACAGCCAGGATAGTTGATCCAAACTGACCACAGGGCTATTCCATACCATATGATGTCATGCTCAGTATATAAACTGGAGGGAGTTGGCCGGGGGGCAGCGATCGCTGCTCGGGGACAGCTGGGTGTCAGTCGGCACCTGGTGAGCGGTTGCATCACTTGTTTTTTTTTTTCCCTGGGTTGTTTCTCTCTCTCTCTCATTCTCCTTTTCATTGCAATTTTATTACTATCATTATTATTTTATTTCAATTATTAAACTGTTTTTATCTCAACCCGCAAGTTTTCTTTTGCCCTTCTGATTCTCTCCCCCATCCCACCAGGGAGGGGGAGGGTGAGCAAGCGGCTGTGTGGTGCTCAGTTGCCGACTGGGGCTAAACCATGACACAGCAATATATTCATTTCAATAAGTCTAACAAGCACTGTATTTCAAATTTTGCTATAGTTTTGTATGGTTTAGACATAATTCCCATGCAATTAAAAATATATGTAGAAACAGATGTAGTCATTTTGTATCAGCAGATTTTCTTGTAAGCCTTTTAAAGCCAATAATGTTATACCAAAGGGCAATTTTTCCCAGCATTTTGACTCCCCATTCCCTTTCCAATTACTACAAAATATAGCATTATTTATAGCCTGAAATGTATTCTACAACATTCTTAGAACCACAGTACATTTGCCAGACCTCATATACAAGTTACAAATGCCCCCTACACACTCCATACCTTATCTACAATAGTTCCTTTCAGTAGTTAGACTGAAGCCAGTTTTTGTTACTCGTATCAGACTGTCTCCACCAGTGTGCATTGCTGAATATTTAATAGCCACCAAACATCATACACTTTACAGATACCAACAGATGTAAACTGTCTTTATTTACTACACACTACATCGACTTCTTCCACAGCAAAAGATGAAGAGTCATGAATAATTTTGAACCGCTATAATACATCTGCAACAATCCCCAACAAACCCATGCACACAAATGGGATCATTTGTCTACTGAAAACCAGAAATTGTTACTTTAACTACACTTCTCTCAGAAGAAATCTTTCCCTACTCCCAGTCATGCTTTAAAAGCCTCTTAGGAAGGTCTAATCATGATGAGCCTTCTTATATAATCAATATGGCAAATTGAAAAATACTTACGGTTGATGTGATCAATATAGTATACACCAATCTGAGGATCATATGCAGCTTCCCATCCCCATGGTAGTTCATCCCCAACACAATCCGCAAATGACAAGGGTTTTGTTAACCTAAAAACAAGGAAACAAGTGAATGGTATAGCTTTTCTCTCTTCCATACATATGTTTGTTAGTCATATTAATTCTTATTATGACAGAAGCTAAAGAAAGACAGCAGGGAGGAAGGAGAGCAAGTTGGTTTCTCCCTCTTAAAGTTTAGGCTCTTGATTCTTTTTCCCCTATTCCACCCTTCTGAATTCATTAACTCCAAGAACATAATATAAGTTATTGCAAACATTTTTCAGTACGGGTACTCAAGTGAGAAATTCACTGCAACATCTTTCACATTTGACAGTTTAAAATTAAACAATAACCAATTAAAAAAAGAAAAGAAAAGAAAAGAAAAAAATCTACACTCCTATTTGTCCCCAGAAGAACTGGACCCTTCAACCTTGAGTCTGTGATGAGAGCACAAGATTTCAATGTCATCTTCTCTAATGACCACAGATAGGAAACTCAGAAAAGAATACAACCACCTAAGATGCAGTTAGCAGCACTTACCAATCCACGTACTTGAATAAAACAAGCAGCAATGTGCATAGAGCAGACATTTTAAAAGTAACATTTAATGGGCCTTAGATGTTCACATGGTGCTTTTTCAGGAAGATAGACAATTTAAGTTTTTCATTTTAATAATGGAGCACCTATTTGTTATAAGAAATAGATTGACAACAACAATACATGGGCTCTTTTCCAACTGAGGCTGAGCACAGCTTTACATCATCATCTTTTTGCCACCCCCCCCCTTTTTTTTAAAAAAAGAAATGAGTATTGAGTTTCCTCTTAATAAACCCACAAATAAATGCCATGTCTGATATACTGATATATTCAATAGGAAGAACAAGAGATTTAAGGTTTTATTGTCACCATAGTGACAATAAGATTAGCACACATCCAGAGTTTAAAAAAAAAAAATCCTCAGAGTAAGATTATCAAGAGCAATCTGCGGGACACACAAGCATCACCTCCTTTGCTCACTGCTGCTCAAGTTCTATCACCTAAGACTGTTTTTTCATCTCATCATTAAAATTCTATATCGATAAAAAGCTAACAGTCTAATTCACATATGCTTTTCTGTGTTTCAGTATTTTTTCTTCAATTAGTTTCTGACCAAAAGAAACTGGTTTATCAACATTTTTGTGAGGAATGAAAGAGAAAAGAATAGTACATTTTACTTTCTACAAAATGAATTGGCTTTTTTTGGTGTAGAAAACACCAGATAAATACTGTACAAAACTACTGAATTAAATTCTTCATGCAGCTGAGAAAATAGAAATTTGAGCACAGGTTTGATTTAGAAATCATTGTCCCACAAATATATCTTTATTATTACTGATGGATTTGACCTACCAATTCTTTAAGCAGGGCAACACTTTATTCTTCCAAACTAGGGTTGCAGAAATTACAAAGAACTAAGCTCTTAGGATCCAAAACCTTTCGAATTGTGATTTTTTTTTTTAAATTGTAAGCATGAATCCAATTCCTCTTATTTCTCCAAAGTTTACAACGTAGTCCTATGAACGTTACTAATGCTTAATTTGAGGTCCTGAACACACTCACATGTATAAGGCAAATTTGCTGATTTATTGCCACTTACAAACTGCTATGCAAAACCACTAAACACACTGAAAACTATTACAAAATTCAGGTGAGATTACCAATTTGGAATTGCATCTGGATCACTAGGATGCAAAATATAGATTATAAGCAGCACAAGCAAGCTGTGAGAAAAGTTCTGTTTAATGGGAGAGATTCTCTGTGAGAATGGCCAGCCAGACACTTGTCTTAGTTGAGTGACAAGGTGTAGCTTCTGTAGTACCCGTCCTTCTCAACCTCAACCCACTATATGCTGCCTCACAGTCCAAGAGCTCCTTTTCTAAAGGAAATCTTAAATGGACATGACCCATCCTCCTCATTACGATGCAGGAGAGGACATCCCACTGAAGCTGACTGGGTAAACTCCCCAGCAAACTCCAGGGAGAGACCAGGTCTGTAGTAAGCCAAGCCTACCTGTTGTATCCTCTTCCACCGCTGACATACATTCTTAAATCCAGACATGGCACTGCTCTGAGTGAGGCTGCTCTGAGAAGGAGTTCTCCAGGGACCCCAGCTCAGACCTGCCGCTCTGCTCCTCACCCTCCTCCTCCTCTCAGGGCAGCAGAAGCTGTGCTGCCATGGCCAGGATGGCAGCTATGCAGCTCAGCAGGCCAACAGCTGGCCTGCAAAGTTGCAGCTGCCTGGCACTGCCATATCAAATACACCTGCCCAAATGCTACCTACTAATAATTACCAGCATCGCTTCAAAGATTACTGTTTTGTTTGCAAATAGGAACAGCTAGACAGAAAGCAATGGCTCTTAGGAAAGCAGGAGAAGCCTTTTAAAGCCAGGATAATGCACACAATCACAGCTTTAGCCAGGCTGTCCACAGCACGCAGCAGACTGAACACAGGATACCCATATCAGAGAGTTCCCAGGCCACGACTGTTCAGAGGAAGCATCAATCACAAAAAAGCAACAGCCCTTTCGTGACTTTGGTTAGTCATGTGAATCTGTGCCAACTAGTAGGGCTCATTTTGCTGTGAAGGAAGTCCTGCCTCAAATTTGATTGCAAATGTGGATTTTCAAAAAACAGTTCTTAAACTGAATAAAAATCAAAGTTCAATGTCATCCTTAGCCTTAATGTTAGAATATTAACCCAAAACACAAGTCTTGTAGTTCAAGTAGTAAAAATATTTGAAATACCATAGAGCAGAACAGGGATCATAACAAACTAGTATAAACATGCCCAGATGGTGTCTAATAAATTCATTTAGAACTCTGCATAAGCATTTAATGCTTTCAAAGACACACCACAGTTAGCAACAATCACAAGATGTGATTTTTAAACCACCTCTACAGGAAGGCTACAATCCCAGTACTATCCTGGCTTTTCACCTGCACTCCACACCAATTTTATTTTTAATCAAATACTGACTACTTACTATTATAGCTCATTCTGTAGGTTAGACCGCGGACCACTCCGGCCATGGGGATGTTCTGTCCAGGTGTTATCACCTGTCAGAAATCGGACACCATGAGAACGAATAGCAGCTGCTCTCTCATCCCAGACACTCCATAAATTACAGCGACACTAAAAAACTGTGGAAAAGTACTTGAGTGACCCACTCTAGACCTTAAGCAAAAGGAGGAGGAGACAGAGGCCCCAAAGTACAGGCAGTACTCGACAAATTCTGCTCTGCTGGATCATGCTTGGACATCGCAGCCTTAAGATCTGAACCATGTCAGGAGAACTGCTCCCGAGATTTTCAAAAAATGAAAAGATTTGTACATAACAAGATCACAATTACTTAAAAGCGTTGCATCCCCATGACTCTCTTTTTTGTTCCAGAGTCCTTTAATAGCACAAGATTTTTGAGCCCGACACGGACTTTCACAATTGAGCAGCAATCAGCACAAGGTGATGTTTAGACTGCTTTAGGCCCTCAGAACTGTCCCAACATAAACAGTATTTACTTTCAAAACACGTATGGCAAATGGATGACATTAACATGACATGAAGCTAAGTAAAATGCAAGAGAAAATTTGCAAGACAAAAGTTGAAAGTAAAGAGAGTTACAATATGTAATTGGAAAGCAAATAATACCCAGGAGCAAGGACTGAAGGAACGTGCCTGTGTGAAGATCATTATCTGTGACATAATAACCTATGATAGACGGATTGCCATTACATTCATTAACTGTGACCCAAGAAAAATGAGGTTTATTGCACCATAATAGAGGATTAAGTGCCATGTCTCAGGGCACTGATATTCTGAGGTAGTTTATAATACTTTTTCAGTTTGTAGTCATCAATTTACATGTTCTTAAAAGAATGCCGATACTCTAAAAAGGATGACTTGAAGTCCACATTTAGCATACTATGAAGTTTAATTAGTTAACAAAAGGTGGGTTTTTTTAATGCATATCATTAAGCTCAAGTATTATCACCTATGAGCACTTTTTTTTTTTAGCCTTATAGAACTCCTTCCAAGTGAAGACTAATTTATTAGCCTTTAGCTCATATATGACATTTTTACCTACTCAACCCTATATGGCTGCAACACTCCTATTTCAGCATACAGATTGAAGTGTACTCCCCAGACCAAGAGAATAAGAAGCAGGTGTGTGTAATGAGAAGTGGCTACTCTTAAGAAAACCAGGAAGCGTTCTGTAATTCCATTATGTAAACAGTATATAATTATGTTATTGCCAATCACTTCACAGATGCCCTGGGAAACCTAGGAGACAAATACAGCTTACAAATTGAGAAGCTGTATTACCACCTCAAATCCACATTTTTCATTAACATTTTCAAAATACAAAGTTAGCTAAGACCTTAAAATGCAGATTCTACAATGATATATGCATTATCATTAACAGTTGCTATTGCATCTGCAGCCATGCCTGTAAGAATAAGTCTGTATATGCATCTAAAGTTAATAAAGAGCCTGATGATACTGTAAAATGGAAATGTAACTACGGACTGATGGATTGTCAGTGCAATATTGTTCCATTGGGACAACTTTGTGCACTTTCTTGCTTGATGTACTCCCTAGACCACAAAAATACGTACCAAGAAAGGTTTCTTCCTAAGGTCCACAAAAAATGAGACATTTACTACGTATACTAGTGAACGCTGTCATTCTGTCAAGATACAGACAACTCATGGTATTTCACACTTCTGTGATCTGAGATTATCAATGGGCATGTTCTTGAAAATGTGTATATATATACACATACATATACACACGTGCAATTTTCAACACATTGTCTTACGCAAGAGTAATGCTGCATTCTGCTGTATTCCTTCTCTGACTCCTTTTTTCTCCAAAATCTATTCAGGATGAAATCAGTTATAACATTGAAGCAGAGGTTACCCGTATTATGATTAGGACCCTACTTTATCAACAGGAAACTCTGGACTTTGGTCTTCGGTCTCTTCTAAACTCAGCTGACACCAGCATCACTGACCTCCTTACCATACTCCAAGACCTGATTTTATCCACACTCCTAAGCACTATGTGAGTACAGCTTGAGATGTTTTGCTTAGAAAGAACTATTTGCGTCAATTTTGTAAGACTGCTTTATCGTGATTTATGATGTATGTGATGGAGGGTGTGGGGAAGAGAGAAAGGTTACAGTAGGCAGATCTCAGAAAACAGCAGGGCGGGAAGCTGGGGTGGGGGAAGACAGACCAAAAAAAACCCCACAATAAATCTGAGACTCTTCTATTCCTCAATTAGAAAGGAAGAAAATGCAGGTTGGTAAGAGGTACATTAAAAATACCTGAGAATTATGAACAGGTTAGTCTTAAACTCTTTCAAAATGACTTCCAAGAATACCTCCTTTGCTGTGTGGTGCTTGACATACAGTCAAGACTTGGGAGTTTTGAATTCAATTGAATTCAATGATATAACTAGGGTCAATGTTCAACTTCTATAGCAGCTTCAACATGCATTTGAAAACTTTCTCCAAATCCCAATTATCCCTTACCCAAAATGACCTCATGTTCTTTGCCGTGTAGCAAGTTCTTCTGTGAAACTTACATGAAGTGTTGTACAGATTAAATTTCACACCCACTCATTCTTATATACAGAATCATATATAATGATGTACATTACATATTTTTTATTTACTCTTACAATGTGGCACTTGCTATTACTTTTCTTAAACAGACTCCCAACCGTTCTGAAAAATATACCTCTTCTCCAGACTCTAGAAATTGAGATGACAAAACATAAGTCACTATTTAGATGTGCAGGGATGAGCACCTATTAAAACATTAACTGTAGAAACCCAATGATGGAAGGACCACATGCACACCTACATGCAAACTGGCTCATTTAACTACATACACCCTTACGAAAGGGTGCATAGATGACTTACAAATAACACAATACAACAGTAACACAACTTCTTCCTCTGAGCACTTCCCCACAAATATTTTCAGTTAGGACAGTAACACAGAATAGGAACGTAAGATCAATGTCAGCTAATTCCTTATTTTATTTTGCAGAAGGACAACCAAAAATATTTACTTCTTATTTCGAACCAGTAGCTCAAGACCAGCAAGCATAAAAATTTAAATCAACTGAACAGGCAAAGGAATGTATAAGAGGAAGAAAAATGTTCTAAATTCTTCACTAGAACTCCTGAATTCAGTGTTCAAGTTGGCTCGTAAAAATCAGTTCAACTCTTACCCAACTTTCTAATGCTATGGGCATTGTGACTTTGAAGGATCTATAAACACGTCTTCTAATCCCATCCCAAATATCGTCCCAAACGTGGATTTTACTCACTTCAGGCATCCAAGATGTATTTCTTATATAACTCAGGGGTGCAATTCATCTCATTAACTTTAAAAGTTAGTTATCTAGCCTGAATTACTCCTTTAGGTTCCCTAGAGAGAATGATTCAGCACACCTATTTAGATTGAAGATGAATCACATTGAAGGTTTCCCTCTTTTTCTACCAACTGCAGGAGGAGTCTGAATGCAAGGTTCCTTAGCCTATACAAGATAATTAAATTTAAGCAGGATGATTATTATATCAGGCAGCAGACAGAGTGCATATAGAACAGCAAATGAGACCAAGCTGTAGCTCCACACTGCACGTCAGAGTTAGAGAGGCACTGCCACTCCGTAAGGCTGGTTCAGTATCCATTAACAGCTGTCGTGGTTTAGCCCCAGTTGGCAACTAAGCACC
>VYZW01048203.1:6908-19072 GCA_013401315.1 Balaeniceps rex | reverse complement strand
AAGAGAGGTTAAGCTGTACTTCAGGTAGCAACGTGCCCTGAGAACAGAAAACAATTTATTGAGGGTTTTGTAGCAATATTAATCTGGAGCAGGTGTTTGCATCAAAACATCATAAGCTAGGTCTTCTAAAGTCAAGACACTGACTTAAAATCTCTGATATTTACAAACATACACACTTAGAGAAACCACAGAAGTATATATGTTTAGTTTTTTGAGCATAATAGACATACACAGTGTGGGGTTTTTTCATGCTTTCCTTTTCAATGAAGTATTCTAGAAATTTTATTTTAAAATTAAATTGCTGTTTAATTATGCAATCCAGACACTGGAGCTTTAGTAAAAGGCTCAGATAAGGTTAGGTCCCTGATAAAATAGGTGAGATTTGACAGTGCCATTTTACAGAATTCGCTTGGATTGTTTTCTCGTGCTCCTTTCCTCCCCAGTGAATTTATTGTAATTAAGAACCAGTGCAATGGGTGCACAATCTGTTAGGCTGATATCACTAGTTTAGCTGTATCCTAAAAATAAACACATGCGGAAACTTATTATTCTGACTGGCAGGCTGTTTGGTCTGAGGGAGGGAGCAGACTTTTGGGGACAGCAGATGAGCTGTGTTATTTTAATGGGGTTGGTTTTTGCTAAGGCTCTGTAGTAAGAGTCTGGAGGCCACTGTCATAAGCAGTATCCTCTCTCCTGTGCTCCAGAGGGATGGGTTTTTATGTGGCAAACAGTGCCTTTTTCAAAAGCAAAGGAGACTGTTCTTGCCTCATTACAGGTGGGTCTAGATATAAAGGACCTACATCAAGAAAAGGCATGAGCACCCAAGTGAGAAGACACTTTTTTCATTCCACATGTGAGACCTACGGCACTCAGGAACGTGAGTTAATTGCACGGCGATCAAGAAATAAAGCAAATATGGAAATGTAGAGTACTGTGCAATCTGTAGTCTTCTCACTTCTTCCACCCCCTTCCCTCAACTCTGAGCACTGATCACAGCAAAGTACTTTTTTCTTCCCTCCCGCCCCCCGCTTTGCTTATACTGTCAAACCTTCCATATCCCAAACCCTGCATGTATAAAGCAGCACCCTGCTGGAGTCAGTGAAAAGCATCAGTGCACACAGTCACAAGAGACACTCAGCAACATTGTAAGCTCTGTTATGCGGGATGAAGAGACAAAAGTAAAAACTCAGGGGAGGAAAAGCAGTGGATTTATTTTAGTATCATGATGACAATATGGCTGTCAGTGTTTCTTGGAATTTGTACACATTAGGAAATGTGATCTTTATAAGTTTTTATTGATCTTGTCTCAGTGACAGTGATTAATAGTATTTTCATCCCAAAATGGCAGATCTGCTAAAAAAACCAAATTTTTCCCTTTCCATGCTACCATTCCTCCAATCCCTTGAGAGGATGGATATGAGAGGAAACTGAAGATCACAGAATCACAGAATCTTTTGGTTGGAAAAGACCTTTAAGATCATCAAGTCCAACCGTACCTGTCCACTATTAAACCATGTCCCTAAGTACCTAGTCTACCCGTCTTTTAAATACCTCCAGGGATGGAGACTCCACCACTTCCCTGGGCAGCCTGTTCCAATACTTGACAACCCTCATGATGAGGGGGAATGGTCTTAAGGACCACACCACCACCATATGCGACTCCATTAAACAATCAAGTTCCTTTATTATTACCTCTTATTATGGTAGCATTTTGCATCTGCTAAGTGGGGGACATCTGTGTTAGATTTTTGTACGGATGACAGGGGTTTCTTATTTCAAAGAATTTAGTGCCTAATGAACTGTGCATGGGGATGGTATCAAACTATATACAAAGACTATTAGGACTACACTGCTCGGAGACTGAAGTATTTTATAGCTTTTAGAGGAATATATGTAAATGCTGTGTTTATTTCAGAAGGACTCTGCTGGATTTCATTTCTTGGGCAGGGAGGCAATTACTTTCTAATCACTAATCAAACAAAAGGTGATGCAACAGCAATACATCATCTGCATACCTAGTGCTTACCCCTACTAATTTTTGTGTTGAAATGTAGTCTCTGCTGGTCTATCCCTTAGTGTTAAAGCTGAGGGAAGCTGCAGTTCAGCAGTGGGTTTTAGCTCAAAGCAGATTATTCATCAGAACTGGAAGACTTGTTTTCCTATCACTTGCCAAAATTGGAAAAAATTTTCTTTTTTTTTTTTTTTTAAGGTGAAGCTCAGAGCTGTGTGGTATCTAGCTGACTACCTTCTTTTTGGAGCTTGACATAAACTGAGGTACCTGGATATCTTTGTGGGCTGTCTTAAACACCCACTGGAGAGGAAAAATAAAAGTGTGCATTACTGCTCTGCCTGTGAGTCTTGGAGCAGTCAGAGGTCTTGCAGCTAAATTTCTATTAAAGCTGAATGCTGCTAAGGGTTAGGCTGGTTCTGGAGTGAGTGATTCTCCAAACATCAGGTGGGATACCAAGAAAGGGAAAACAGCTGTTATCAAATTAAATTATTTCCCTCCAATTTCTCCCTTGGGTCAGGAAAAAACTTCCAGGAACAAGGGATTCTTTTGCCTCTGAAGCGGAGAGAATTTCTGGGATATAGGTTGAGAGAACCAATCAATAAGTAAAATGAGTAAAGATGAAATTGAATGCTTTTCGCCTTTGCTCATCAGAAAATGGGAGTGTTCTGTGGCTCAGTTTGCCTGCTGCTGACACAGCTGTTGCTGTCTACCAGCAAGTCAGTAGTGTTGGATACTATTAATATGTTGACAGGGTAATATACATATCCATCTCCAGTCACACTCAGATGCATGCCTCTTAAGTACAGCCTACTATTTTATCACTGGTTTGCCTGTGGGTCTTAGTGAGCAATCTTAAGGTGCTGAGGTCGGAATTAACAGTCTGCATCAGAGGCTGTGTCCTCAGCAGAGATTTTCTCATTAACTGATGATGAACTTATGTTTCCTAGTAGGTTTGCACATGCTAGTGTGGATTCTCCATAAATGATTATATTATGTGTGTATCCCCAAAGGATGTATGTGTGTTGTTTACCACTGGTGTGTAAAACTATGCAGCTAATTTCACCCAAAAATATTTACTTTAGATACATCTTCTGAGACTGGAGAGGCAACACTGGAAATATTTGTGTAATAATTACTCATGGAAGGGCAGTATCTGAACATGTCGGAAATTAATTTGGTGGAATGTGTATGTGATTAGTCTGGATGCTGATGCTATCTTGATGAGTACTTTCCTCCACTTTTACTGATTCTTTTTCATGCGGAATATACAACAACAACTGTAATGTTGAGTTAATGAAGGTTGGTTTTATTTTTTTGGAGGACATATATATAATTGCAGGGAAATAAAACATCTGTGCAATGTATATTACATATCTGTATCTGTCCTTAATTGTTACAGTTTTTCGCTTTGGATTTTCAGAACTGGAGACTGTGGAGTGTTATCGAATCTTTATTGCTTTTAAGATCCTGGATTGATATTTGTAAATACTGGGCTATATAACATCACTGATCTGATTTTGCTTTCTGTGCACTGCAGCTTTAAATCTCTAAGTCAAGGCAGCATCTTAAAATAAGAAGCGGGTGCAGATTCCACTTCCTGGAGCCTTTGCTTTTGTTCTTTCTTGTTTTTAGTCTAAAATAAGTCATTCAGAATAAAAGCCTATTTTTGTTCTTTGTGGGTGGGAAAAAACTTACCTCCCTCGGTTCTCATACTGTGCACATCATTGTGATATATGTACACCCAGTGTTAGTATCTGGGAGATACCAGATAAAACCTTCAGTTACTTTGATCTGCTAGTCATGTGTTAAAAGTAGGAATAAAAGTTCCTCTTTAAAATATGGAGATTTTGAGGTATTTGCAGCATTGTGCTTTCCATCCCTCAGCATTTTGTAAATGTAGGAAACTAATGTGAAGGGATCACTTGAACCATTGCATGAAGGCAGCCACCCTTACTGTAGAATGGAGTTTTAGTAACATATGGACATGAAACACAAGGGCTTAGGATACGGTGTGCTGTGGTCAGCTGAGGGGGCAAGTGGAATTTCTTGAGTCCTCAGAGGAGATATTTAAATTACAGAAATAGAAAATAGAGCTTATGAGGTCATTTCTTCCTTTTCCTCTGCTCCCCGAGGCAGGATTTTTAATACCTAAACCATTTTTGACAGATGACTGTTTAGCCTGTTCAGAAAAATTCAAATGATGGAGACTCCACAACTTCCCAAGGCAATCTATTCCAGTGCTCAACTGTCCTAACCATTATTCACATTTAGTTTGTGGAGGACACAATGGCTGACATAGCTTCCATGCTAAAAGGAAGGGACTTTTAGAACATTCAGGATCTTTAATTTCAGTGGGCTGGTTCTGCTGTGATGTGAAAGATGGTTTCTTCCCAGCACACAGTGCTTTGTGGTGTAGGTTGGGCACCTGGAAGAAAGCAGCTGCTAAATCACCATTTCCAGAGCTGCTTGTGAGCCTGGGGACTCAGGAGCTGACGGAACTGACCTCTCCTTGTGGTGTGAGACCAGAGCATGGGTGTCAACACATTCCTTGTTCTCCCAGAAATTTTGCATGGCTAGAACTTATGAATTTTGTCCATTTTTCTGGGGTTTCTGGACATGTGCAGGACCTATGCAGTAAATAAACAAACACGAGACACCTACAGGAGGGCGGGACAGCAGCATGTGAACTGCAGCTGCAGGGATATTTGGCACCCACCTGTGATGTATGAAGGGAGAAAAAGGGAGGAAGGAATAGAAAAATATGCTAGAAGGGCTGAGGGATATTAAAAACATTCACATAAGGAAGAGAGGCAAAGATGCATAGGAGGGGGTTTAGAGTACTGGTAGCTGTATGCTGTTGTCAAAGTAGAAATGCAGGAGCTCAGTACAATTTGTGTTTGTGTCAGTTCCCGTCTGCAGAAGCACTGCTATGTGAACTGGAAGTGCTGATGTTGTCACGCAGGGCATGTTTCAACCATGAGTTACAATTCATGTTACATTTGTGTAGGATTCTCAAAGTGGTCCAACATGGTTCTTCTGGACCAGCAGCTGATAGCTTGTTCTGCAGGGCAGAAACTGTCTCTTACTTTGTGCCATACCTTATCCACACTCTGTGCTGCCACCGAACAAACTGTAAGAGGAATGACGTGGTTTTTTGTAGTGAAATGGATTCTGAGAGGAAAATCTGCAGGCCTAGGAAGGTGTGCTGTTAGGGGTTGCACTGTCACAATCACAGCTGAGGGGTGATTAGAGTTGTTGACACAGCTTGGATGAAAAAAGCGCCAGCCACACTGCCTTGCTCTTATGATAGTTGGATGTTTCAAAGATCAGTTCAGTGTCTTTGGTGGACAACGGCCATCTGGATTTGTTCAGATTCTGGGCTAGAGCGAATACCTAGTATTGTGTTATTTAGCAAGCCATTGCTGGAGATTTGGCATCTGAAGCAGACAAAGCCACGTGAGATCCTGGCTGTGTGCACTGGCTGTGACACCCACCCCCCCCCGATGCACACAGGGTAGCTGAGCTGCTCCCACTATGGCTGTTGTGCCTAGCGTATGTCCCAAAACATCCTTTCTTAGATGGCCTGAGAGCTCTCCCTAGCCAGTACGTTTGTTTCTCTTGTTGGAGGAATAGCATATGTAGACATCCATATCTTCTGCCCCTTTTGTAGCTCATACAAGGTAGATACTGAATCAGGAGCCACTCAGAGCTGTGTGACAGCACCCTCTATGACAGGTGGCTATTTTTGCTAATGGTTTCCTGGCATCTTGGACTAGCAAGCCATTCTCAGCCCTCAAAACTTTATTGTGAAAATTTTAACTGATGACTGTTAAATTTTACTGTTGCATTTTGTTTGGATTTGCTGCAAATTAAATCTGACTTCCTCAACCGGTCTTTACAATGCCATCTGCTGGAAGGCATCAGAGAGTACTGCCTTAGCCAACACCCGGATCGGGTAGCTTTCCCTGAGCTCTCTTTGTGGCTGAAGCAGATAAGGTCTTCCCTCAACTCTCATCCTGTCAGGTATTTCAATGCATCAGTAATATTTTAATTAAAATTGCAAAGTGGAGTAAATCTAACAGATATCGCTAGGTTATACAAATACCTTAGACCTGAGCACATTTTTAGGTACAAAAGGGTTAACTGCAATGGTTTCATACTCATGTGGAAAAAGAATGACACCTTGTTCTTTATCAGCCATTTTGGTGCTGTCTTTTTTTAATCATTTCAGGCTTTGAACTCCTGCTCTGAAAGAGAGTCTCTGTCTCTTCATCTTCAGCGGCTGCCAGGTCTGGAGGCCTAATCAATGCAGGTTATTGATAGCAAATCAATTAATGCAGACAAAGGATCAAAATTAAGGAGCTTTCACTAAATTAATAAGTGATTCCAAGTCTTTTAACAGAGTGCCTCAGATAAGGGCAGCTCAGTCTTGTGGGACAGCAGCCTCCAGTCCTGTGTTTCCAAAGACAATCAGCTGGGGAGAGAGAGCTCTGCTTTTACTTTTTTTTCACCATTTAAATAACCTGTTTTGTTCAATAGGAAGTGCTTAAAATCTGAGTCTGGAAAGGCTGCCAGGAAGCAGGTCCTAACTGAAAAGAACAGATTTATCTGCATAAGGATGTCAGGGTTTTGCTCAGCTGATTCAGGGAGGACCAGTTATTTCAAAAGCCAGATTTATATAACATACCAGCCAACACTGGAGTTAAGGTTTGCTTCAATAGCAGATATATCTGAAATTGGACTAGAGATGTCCTCAGAAACAACTAGATGCAGGAGAGCCTAGAATAATTTGGAGCTCCTGCCAGACCCAGCACTTCTGCCCTATGGCGTGCCCTCCTGGGAGAAGGCTCAATCCAAACTCCTTGCAGTTGGTTTCCCTGCCCTGTTCCCTGCCAGAAAGAGTCAGACAAGATGCCTGACACTCCTAGTACAGCCAGCATCCCTGCCCCATGGCCCTCAAGCCTGGGTGGAGACCTGAAGGCTGGCAGCTCCCTACCAGTTACTGCAGCTTTTCCACCTTCTCTCCTGCTTCAACCAAGGGAAACCCAGCAACAGTGCCATGCAGGAAGAAGAGAGAATCTCTGGCAGTTTCTATGCCTGTAGTGCTGCCTGGTATCTCCTCCTATTTTCCTGCTTAATAAGAAGGGCCATTCTTTGACATGCCAGAAACTCTCCTGCTGTGACAGTAATTAACAGGGATGGAGATGGAGCTGGGAAGTAGATTACAGGAGTACAAATACAGTGTGTAGCTCACTGAAGATGAAGAATGGTTCAGGTCACTCTGTGAGTCCCCCTCGCCTAACTGGGTCACGTCACGTCCAGGTGCCACCGGAGCTTGGTGCAGGCTGCACGGGGCTGGATGCTGTCCCCAGGTGCTGTGCAGGCCAGCACTGTGCCCTGTGCGCTGAGCAGTGAAGGTGAGAGCAGTCTGCTGGCACCTGCCAAGGGACCACAAGAAGGGGTCTAGTGGCCTGGCCTTGTTTACGTACTCGATCCCATGATGCCAGGGCAAAGTCTGAATTGAATTACTGTAGGTTTTGATTGTAAGCCTAATTGCAAGCCATTTGGTGTTAAAGAATAATATTTTTTATATGCTGTATGAAAGATTCCTTATGACTAAAATTGCTTCAGCTTCTAAAACTTCTGACTAGAAGCTTATGCCAGAGGTGCTAATATTTAGATGAATATATGGAGATTTACAAATGTAGCCCTTGTCATTGCTGATAGCAGAATTGTACCTGAATTCCAAGCTTATTGGGTCAAATTTCATGTAATTGAAGGATCTCTTCTTCCTGTCTACTGATGTCTGCCTGGCTGTCTGTTGCCACCCATTGCCTATTCTATTGCTGGTGTGGAAATCCAGTCGGTTATCTTCATCTGCCTGCCTCTGGACTTAAACATCAGATGTGTTGCTGTTTTGTTGATTTAATCCACTGGTGATGATCTGCTCCTGCCAAAGAGTTACGAAGCTGGACACATGGCATGGAGGCCAATGGACATTACCGTCGGCATTGCAGCCCAAAGCTTGGGTCACATCCGAGAGAAGGACTAGGTTATCACCCCAAATCAGATGGATGAGTGGTAATACTGCGAAAAGTGGTTCTCTGAGGGTACAGTGCTGCTGTTCTTTGTTTCCGTGCCTGTAGGGAGTGACTGTCATTGCTATACTGCATCTTGCTTACTTCAGGCAGGATGTGCAGCCCTTCAAGGTGCTCTGCTTTGCCTTTCTTTCACTGCTTTCAGTTTCCTCCTACAAACGCCTGCGCTGACTGCAGTTCTCTGCAGCCGCAAGTCTCCGTAACGGCTTAACCTAGAAATCCATTGCTAAAAAGATCTGACATCGTAACACCCTGGAAAAGACTCCTCTCCCCCCCCTTACCCCTCCCTGGTCCTTCTCTTTTCTTTTCCCAGGATACATGAAAAGCTGTAACTACCAAATCAAAATCTATTTGATTTTTGTACTCCCTTGATAACCGGGCAGCTGATCTCTATCACCCAGCTAAGGCTTATCTGCTGCCTTCAGCCTCCCTGCTATAGCAATTCGTTCCTGCGGGGACAGTGCTGGGTTATAAAGTGAGACTGATATCATGGTCAGGGCCTTTTGCTTTCTAACTGTGACCATTGTTGGCGAGATGTTCTTGAGCAAGCGGCTTGGTTTTCTGGAAGGACTAGAAGGAAGAACTGGGCCTCTGGGATTTAGAGGTTCAAAGATATATTTTTAATCCCCTTTTTTTTTTCTTTGAATTGTGAAGTGATGTCAGGGAATATATAGGGTCAACAGCATCGGCTAGAGCCAATGTAATAGGTTGGTGGTTTTGCTTTAGCTCTTCAAGTTCCCAGGTGAGATCTTGGCCTTGTTAGGCAGGCACTGACCCACATGTGTTTTGTTCATTTCAGCCTGTTCTGAAAACAGTACTAGTAGAAGAAAAAATGACAACTGCTGTACTTAGTATATTACTTGCTAATTTTTAACTGCAGTTGTAATATTTCTGTAACTTTTGAATGAGTTTACCAGGGTGCTGAAGAGGCATGAGATATGAGATCCATATCTGCACAGCTGGGTGTAGGTAGCTCACTCCCAGCTATATAATACTAGTAGGATGTGGGAATAAGAGTGTTCCCACCCTATCCCTTCTGGCTCAGTCATGTCCTAACTGTAGTGATTCAGCTATCCGGAGCCACTGGTAAAGGCTGCACTCACGTTAGCACCTTTTAATAACCAAGATGGGAGATGAGGAAGCAGGGACTGCCACGGACACAACTGCGCTGGTATTATTTACCTTGTTCAGCCAGCATGTGTAATTAGACTTCTGTTACTCTAATTGGGCACTAGCTTGGGGTGAGAGGGAATAGAGTTAAACCAAATTGCCTTTCTTCCCTGGAACTGAGCAGTCTGGGCAGCACATGCAGCTTTTTTGGCAGTTTGGTTCAAGATTAGTTGGCAGTATAGATGAAACTACATTTTGCTGTCCCAAGGAGAATGGTAATGCAGGGTAGTTCTTGCAATGNGAAAAAAAAAAAAAAAAAAAAAAAAAAAAAGCTGAGCTAGGTGAAGTGAGTTAGTTGGTAAGACTCAGCCAAGTGACAGAGATCAGCTGCAAGAACATAAAAAAATGAGATAGTAATTATAGCAGCTTCTGGGAAAGGCCTTTCCTCCACATGCTCATTCCCAGCAGAAGTCATTGGCCTATATATCCTGCCTCTGCTTCAGCAGCAGCCACGTGGGTTGTATAGGGCTCCAGTGGAATACAGAGAGCCCACAGCCATTCTGCTATCCTGCCCATCAGCTTTCCTGTACAGCTGCTGCTGTACTGAAGTGTAAAGCCACCCCCCTACCCTTTTTATTCTGCAATGCTGTTTTTAAAACGAGCACAGCCAAGCTGGCAATGTGTTTAAATGTGGTTCTGCTTATGGAGGAAGGTGAGGTGGACACTTAACTCCTCACTTTTCAGTTTTTCCTCCCCTGGAGCTGTTATTGTGGTGATACTCTCACCCATCGCTAACAATACCTCCTGGCACAGCAATAGCCAGGCACTGGCAAGCTGCCTCAATTTAGTGGCATGCATATTGTCTGATTCCTCTCTTTGCTAGGTTGGTCTGCCATGTACACACAAGCAGATGTGTTCAGTTCAAAAGTTAGCTCGTTTCAAAACTATCGTACATGTGTCTAATAACTAATACAAATGAAATAGTGTAAAAGCATGTTGAGTACTCCCAGACTGGCTGCTTGGTGTATCCGGATGTTCTCCCTGACACAGCTGAGTTATAAACCCTTCAGCCAGGCTGATAAATATTATTTTGGCATTGCTCCCAACCACTCGCGTTGACCACTGAGATAAATGTAGGATTTTTTTGCTTTCAGGTGGGCAAAGCTGTTCCAGTTGGTGGTCTTTGTGTCTGCAACAGCTTAGAGCAAGCCAAAGTCCTAATGTACTGTAGGACTCCATAGTTTGGCTGTGATGCTGACACTCGGACATCCAACAGCGTTAGCTGTGTCTGAAACGTTGCCTGCTACTGAGTGGATTACAGGCCGCCTTCTCTGCACCTAGGTTTTGGACAAGGAGGCATTGTGGTAATGTTTTTATAAACCCCAGCAGTTTTATGGTTTGAAACAAATTCAGGAATAGGTGTTTGCAACAGAGCTGTACTCAGGAAAAAAACCCAACAACTTCATACATAGGTAGTACTTCTCTATAGCCTAGACAGATTATTTTATACTCTAAGACTGTATAATTGCAAGTGGTCAAGATACCAAAGCTCAGCTCAGAGAGCGAATGACCATGTGCACTGTTATCCTCACTGAGCAGTGAAGTGCCTTTGTTTAAACCACCAGAATGAAGAGCTACTACCTTCCCAGTGATTTAAACCAAAATGTTCTGTTCTGCATTAGAGTCGAATTAAAAGGGTGTGTATAATATGTTACCACAGCCCAGTGGACACACAGTAATTTGCTAAGCCAAGGAAACTTCGCTGCTTGCAATCACATGGCCATGCCATGCTTCTCCTCTGGTTGAATTAAAGTGACTTGATCACAACTGCATATATACTTGAATTTTAAAAAGGCTTTTAAAATGTGTGCTTGTATTTGTCTACATGTATCAGACCTTGACATCCAAATGCAGGAAGTGGATGTGCAGGCACATTGGCTTCACATCCACAAAACAACCCATGCCCATTCCAATGTCATGTATGTACCAGCAAGGTGCCTCAGATATGTGCTCTTTACTGATGGATTTCTGCAGCAGAAGTAGGATCATAGGCCAGGAATTCCTGGCATTCATTCCTGTCTGATATTGCTGATTGGCAGAGTGTTATGGTGGTGATCATGAGAATCTTATTTCCTGTAAGAAATGTTATTATATACATACCTGTTTCATCCTGTCACCCAATGCCTTCTAGCTCCAGTGTAGAGACCACTCAAAATCCAGAGAGCACCATGCGGTATTACAGTTTTGCAGGGCTTATAAGGGGCAGAGCCTTCTGTGTTACAACTGTGATTGAGCTTTCCCTTTTTTGTACTTTTCCCTTCACAACTGACACAGATGCCGTTGTGTGCATCATCCAAAAGCTTGTGGAGAGCTGAGACAGCTTTATAGCCCTGACTGCAATGAAAGGTCTGAAGTTCCACCCGTGTTTGAAGTGAACGTGCATAGTTCAGCTACCAGAAGTGAGTCCTTGCTGGCTGGTTGGTTTCACTTCAGAAATGGCAACAATAAACTCTGCTGAGACTTTGTTCTGCAAGTGTTCCCTGGTGGGCAAAGGGTCAGCTGGTGGTAGAAGTGCCAGACATCTCATGGGATGGCCTGCTTCTGCAAAATGCAGTTAGACTCCAAATCTGGAGAAATACAAATCATTGCATTATTCTGCTCCTGGAAAGAGAAAACAAGGTCTAACAAGTGTGTTACAGAACTCAGATGCATCCCACTATCATTTTCTTTCTGTTGTGGATACCCCAAACAGTGTTGCCTTCCCATTAAGGCAATGAACTGAAGTCTGCAAACAGCAGTAAAATGACTTCAGGATTGTCGGAATTTCTGTAGCGTGGCAGCAAGCCGTTGTATAGCAGTTGACACAAGTAAAACCATTTGTCCTTATAGTATGGCAGCATATACTGTCTCCAACCAAAATGCAAACTCTTATCAAATAGATGTGT
>VYZW01048202.1:4266-17225 GCA_013401315.1 Balaeniceps rex | reverse complement strand
GACCCGCCTCAGGGACTCTTTGGCTGTTGTCTCATAGTTGTGTTTGTCTTCTTGTAATGCTATAAGCTCTTTTCGTATACTGTCTTCTGTTTGATTCTGTACACATAAGATAATTCAGATACAAAAAGATAGAATATAATTTAGTATTTTGCTGATTAGATATATTAGATTGTGATAAGACCTGTTCTATTCCAAAATGTTTAGCAATTTCTGGTACATGGGAAAATGTTATGGACAAATCAGTGATCAAAAGATTCTTGACTTGACTGGGTGTAAACCAGTTATTTTTTGAAGCGTATGTATGGCAGCACACATTCAATGATGAGCTTTGATTACAGGAAAACTATGGGGGTTTTTTTGGACACTGCTAGGACAATGCCAAGCCGAGGAGACCTACAATTTGCCAAACCAGAAACCTACAAGGATGCATCTGAAAGACCTCAAACAGGACCTGCAAAAAAATTTCTTGCAATGTAGGTTGAGAGGAATTAAAAATAAAATAAAATAAAAATAAAAATTTAAGGCAGGCATAGGTGGCCTAAACAACAATCAAGGCAGGGCATACTTGTTACTCTGTCTCTGAATATCAGACAGCACATTGACAATGCCTTTTTTTCAAATCCCTATTTGGAAAGAAACATCCATAGGAAACAGTACAGAATGGTTGCTTCTCACCAACGACAGAATTCTTTTTCTGCATTTCACTACGCACATGTTTATACGCATATACAAAAGTTTGGGCTAAAAAAAATGCTGAAAAATAGCTGTTTATCTGATTTAAAGTGATTCCATGAAATACAGAACAGATCCAAAGTTTTCATGTTATGCAGATTATCAAAATTGCACAGGCTCATTTTGGAAAGTTTATGTTCTAACTGCTTTCCTACAACTAGCTAATTTCAAAACACTTCAAAAGAGCTATCTTTCAGCATTCCTAGCATTCAACTTTAAGTGAACTACTTACCTTTGAACATGCCTGTAACTGATTTCCCATAACCTCTAATCTTGATAGCAGCCTGTCTTCATCTATTAAAGCCTAGCAGAAAAGAAGTATCACTTAGTATTAACATGTGCTTTATGTAGTTCCAGTAGAGTTCTGCTTTAAAGACTTTAATTTTGTTGGAGTACTTACTACTAATAGTTATTTCAAACTGGTACATAATCACTAAATTTATTAAACATTATCTTTTGCACAGTTTAAGAGAACTGCCATAAGCTTTTTGTTTTTTTCTGCTGCTTTTTTCCCCATTGTTTGTAAATTAACAGCTAAAATTCATATGCCACTGCATATTTCAGTCCATAAAAGAAAAGGATGCCTGCAGATACCTGCCAACTAGTATCTGAAGCCTCTTGCGTGACAGCAAGTAGTCGCTGAAGGGTTGCCAGCTTCTGTTCCAACATTTGTTCCCGATGTAAGGCTTCCTGTGAAGAGAGCAGAGCACCAGTCAGTTCAGCTAGAACAACTCAGAAAAACAGAAGCAACAAACAAGACACCAGAATACAAGAAAAAAAGGAAGTGTGAGTAGCAAACATTGTCACATATTCAAAACATAAGAATGCCCATCCCATTACATCCATCCACACATTTATTTGGATATTTTAATTAGAAAATGTTATCCTATAACCTCAGGTTCCTCAAAACCTCCATTTTTCATGCAACATGCTGAGTACACATAGTAACAAGTTATTCTTTCCAAGACTTAAAAACACACTGACTTTTGTCAATAATTTGAGTAACAAAACTGTAAACACCAAAAGGCAGCTTGGCAGCTCCCTTGCAATGAGCTGTTCATCCTCAAATCAGGTCACAGAAGAAAAATGCCAAGCAAGAACTACTATTTTTGTTTGATTTTTGTCTTATGACAGTAAGATAGAAGAGCATCTTCGTTAACAATTCTGGGATACAGAGAGCGAACAGATTGGCGAATGAGTATGTATTTGGCCTCCCAAGAAAGAGCATCTGCCTGAGCTGCTTCCTGCTATGTCAGCAAATAAATATGAAGTTAGTATCGGTCTCAAAAGCTTCATCATTGACGTGAACAAATAAAAATTGCCATTACCAAACAAAACCAGGCAAAATAAATCAGTAGAACTATACGTGAATTAAATCTATATAGAATTTACCAGTAAAAATATTTTCATCTTTTCCAGAAAGCTGATTTTATGATACTTTCTAAAGAGTTTATTTATATGTATTAGTACACACTTCAATGTGTTACCATTTTGCAGTCTAACCCTTTTGTGACATGACATCTTAAGAAAAAACACACCTATTAAAACTGACACAGGAGCAGGCACAGAAAGGCTGGTGATGGCAATGACGAAGAGCTGCCAGCACTGTGCCCTCCTTTACACTTTCCAATAGATACATGTAGAGAAATATTCACACTAAGAAATTACAATCACAGAAACAAACTAGTCCTTGACACACGAAATGACCTCGTTTTGCCTTTCTTTTGTTCTCCCAAAACTTTTATACACATCCACAGCAATGGATGATGACAAAAACATTGTGAGCAAAAGAAAATTGGGGACAGCGAGGTAGGAGAAGAGAAAGGCCAGGAAAAGCAGGTATGTAGCATTCAGGGAGCCTTCTATATAACAGGAAGCTTTCATGGTTTGGGGTTTGTGGTTTTTTTTTTTTTAATAAAAGTCATAGTTTATACTGCTCATGCAAACCCCCCAAAGTTTACATAGAACTATACTATGTCCAATCACAACATGTTTTACATTGTTTCACTACAGAAAAGGTAGTTAAATGCTTATCATGTTACGGTTTACAAAATGCAAGCCAAACAAAGACATACAGAGCATAAGATTTCTGTTTTGAACAAAGATTAAATATTTAGCCAAACTAAATGCTGCCAAGAGAAAACATACCTGTAGATACTGTGAAAGCTGAAACAATTCCTGAGAATACATACTGGGAGTGTTAGCAGCAACCTGAAAAATAAGAGAATTTAAGAATCAAAATGGTTTTGGATTTTTCATTGAACTCATATAATGCAAAATTCATCATTTAAATCTAGTCATGAAGGTAAACTTAAGATTATCTAATAATGTCATTTTCAATCATTTATTGTTCTCCTACCATTTATTCTTTTTTTTATCACAGAACTTCCCAACTCTGGACTGGGGCCCCACTGTGTTAACGTCTTTACAAGTTCTTGAACCACCAACACACCAAAGAGTTTAAGGCTTTTGTTGCAGTTGAGATTAAGCTGACAAAAAAGGTAAAGCCATTCAACCCAAGGACAAACAGAAATCGGGGGCTTCCAGAATTGAAAATAAAGTCTCTCATACTCCAATTCAATGTCATCATCATCATCACACATTTCAATCACATTTCCTGTTGACCTACTAGCCATCATCTTCATCATAAGTATCTATTTCAGATTTGAGGAATACATGTATTATGTTTAGTCATAACTGAAACTGTTCTGGACTTGGTGGGGGAGAGGTGGGTTGTTTTGTGGGAGTTTTTTGGCACATTTATTTATTTACTAATTCCTGTAGGCTCTTCCCACACTGACATAATTTTGAAGCTTTTTCACACAGTTATACCTGTAGTCCCTCAGAATTTCTGCCTTTGCACTGGATTCAAGCTACATATGCCGTTTTGAAACCTCAACTTAAATGCCAAGTCCATGAACTCCTTGGGCTGCTGACTTCACAAATAAGTTTCCTTAGTTTCCTCAAAATTTTGTTCTTTATGTTTAAAACTGTGATTCAAACCTATTTAAGTTAATCCTTCTTTTTAGAGGCTAGAAAGACAATCAATTCCTGATGACTTGTCTCAAAGATGTATGTATTGACAGCTTTTCTACAAGTCCCCCACATTATCAAAATTGAGTTTAAAAATTACACTAGACATTACTGACTCCATGACTCTACAGTGAGTGACTCTGGCTATACAAGAGGAGCAGAGAGGTCTGGTCTCAATCTTCCTTTGGAACATGCCGGAGCAGTTTCCAGCCTGTGCAGTGCAGCTTCTCCTCCATTAAAAACAAGGTACAAGAACAACAGACCTCATCTAAACACCAAATCATGAGCTACTTTTGGGTCCCACAGAATCAATCAAGTATCAAATTATGCAATACCCAAAACCTGTTAGTCAGTCAACCTGTACCTGGAACTTTAACCACCTTTATGTCAATGTTTTTTTTTCTAAGCCATGTTTCAGATGCCATACTACATTCAGAAGTCAAGCTACCTTAAAATATACACTGTGATACTGCATTACCTTCTCTACCTTAAATGTCACTCAAAATATTAAGCTAAGTAAAAACAGGCAGTGGAAAACATATCTAAATGTAACTGGACTTCACCATTTCTTCATCTTTACAGCAAGTCAGAAAACAGCACGTGGCTGAATACAGCAGAAAACAGCGAATTACTAAATTACCTTGTCAACAGGACTTGGTAATGGAGCATGGATAACACTAAAAAAAAAAATTTAAAAAGTGAACACAGAGTGCAGAATAGCAGTGCAAAAACCTACAAGATCCCTAATACTGTGCATTTAATCAAGATGCTTTTTATTTTTAAGTTCATTCTTCAGATAAAAATGAAGAGTTAATATACAAACATGCAAAAGCAGTTAATTCAATGCTTTCAACGTTATAGAACTATTTCAAATTATAAATCCAAGGTCTATTCTAAAAACTCTCTTTACCAACTTTTATTTCAGTAGTTACATAATATTTTTTTTTAAAAACTGATTTATTTAAGTCTTAAAGCAATTTGCAAGCACAAAACAATAGATATGAAAAGAGTGAATATACTACTCTTGTTTACCAATTCAACAAACTGAGTAAAATAGTATTAGGTAACTTACAGAATCTTGTACACTTTCACTAGGGCAAATGTTATACTTGCACATTTTCATCAGAACTAAAAATTTAACACCATACACGTCTACTATTTCTTATTAGGACATGTAACTATATGTAGAGTTTCCCATAATAATTTATTTTGATTTATCTTCCCAGAAGCAAAGGCACCCTAGAGCTTCATGCAAATATTTCTGGACACAAATGATAAAAGAATATTCAAATAAACAATCAAAAACATACAACTGCTGAGGATGAGAGATGATTAAAATTATGTCATTTGTAATTGGCACTCAGTTACTGCAAACAAAATATTTACATTTTTTGTTTCTACTGCTCTTTGAAATTTTCTCCAGAATCTGCACATATACACAGAAAACCCTCTCAATATTCATCTAGTCTCCAAACATTATTCCACCCAACATATTTCATGATTTTTTTTTCCTTATGCCAGGCGAAGCTTTCTTTCATTGTGACACCAAATAACTGCACCATAATGACACATTACTGTATTACTTATCTGAAGAATATAAACAGTGTTATGTGTACACATGTACACACGACACCATTAACCTCACTTTAGTAGAATCTATGTGTATTTAAAGGAGCAAAAATAATCCCAAATAAAAGAGGGATGAAGAACGCTCATTTGCTTTCTTTTGTCCTATATTCTTCTGTTTATAACACCCATTCTAGTACACTAAACCACAGCCAGTCAGAAAAGCCCAACTTGATAAGAATTTTTTTATTCTTTTCTAGAATTTTTATTCTATTTTTTTTTCTTTTTCATTCTTTCATAGTTGTCTTAATTTCTAAAAGCAACAAGCAAGTGAGATTTCTTTTTCATAATGCCTGCAGAAGAACCATGCTCTCAGCTATTTTCTTTGCACGATCATAGGAAAAGAAACTGTTCCTATGCTGATTTGAAACATAATATCCACCAAATCCTCATTATACAGTAGTTTAATTTTGCTACACATGAATAGATACTTATTCTTACTCTGATCGCAATCGAGCTTCCATTCCATCTGGTAGAAACAGTTTGATTGTGGAGACTATACATCCGTGGGTAACTGAAAAGAAACAAATACTAAGTCATCATGATTTGTTACTGTTTAATTATAAGTTCAATAGTTAATGTTATAGTAACCAAGCAAACTGTCTTAAACTCTGATGCAGGCAAACAAGAAGCGGCATGAATGCCTTCAAGCACTAGTGCCTGGGTCTGCTTTCTCAGACCTCCTCTGGAGGCAGGAAACTTTATCATTGGAAACTTGAAGAGGTTATGCTGCCTACTTAGTCCTGGCTGTGAAGTAGTTACAGTTCCCATTCTTCCACATGCAGCGATGCCTGCAAGATGTCTTCACTGCAGCAAGTTAAAAAAGTTAACTCTATGTTTTGATCATAAAATGAGGGAAAAGGAATGCATCTTACTGGCGTGAAGTAACAGCAATGCAGAAGTATAAACAAAATAACGAGCTACCTTTTTGACAAGATTCCTATGAGCATATCGAGGGACTTAAAATGTAATACATCCAATTTGTGTTGCCAGACACTCACTTCAACATCTGGAACTTGCCAAGTGATTGTTATTTACAAACACAAGCATCAAAAAGGGAACACAGAGGAGGAGTATAGGAGCCACTGAGAAGCACATCCTCTTGAACACTATGAGCAGCATCATTGAAGACAATACATCTCTATTTTGGTATGCTTGTAGTACATGTCTAACGCACAGCCCTAGACACGTGGGCTCTCATTTCAGAAGGAGAAAGTTTGCTTCTCCAGGACTAAGTTCAAGATTCTTTGAACTCAAGAAAGATCTTAAGGAATAAGAGGAACAAATGCAATATTTGATTCTTACATCAAGTTCAACCTCTCTTCACAATCTTTCCCAAAAACGTTACTGATACCATTTTCAATGACATTGCAAACAGTCAAATTGTGTCTGGTGTGTTTTTTTTTTTTCTTGTTATGGTTCTATGAGTTGGGAAGTAAAAATTCTCTCCAGTTACATGGAAAGATAGACACACGTTCTTCCCAAAAATACTACTGCAAGCTAGATACAAACAAGTGTATGGTCATCTATCATATACCACTACACCTAAAGCACCCACCAACATACAAATAGCTGCTCTACTTTCATGGTTATTAATATCAGCAAAACTGTTAATCTGGCATTGAAAAAAAAGGGCAATGGGTGTTTTAGGACAACGGCAGTACTACAGGGAAACAAGAGAGGTCTTTGAGAAAGCTCCCTCAATAGAATCTAAAAATACAAGAGAAATGATCCAACTAAACAGAGATGGTTCTTAACCTTTATTCAGTGCTAAAAGCTAATGCTTTGGAGAAATATCCTCTTGGCTACAGCACCTTGTTTTTTCAAGCTGACCTGGTAAAGTATTAAATTTACATGCCAGGGAAGAACAGCCAGGACCTCATTCTCAAAAAAGATTAATCCATGGGTACTGGGGTCTTTTTTGGCTTTAGACTTACATCCCCATAATTCACAAATCTGCTCTTGCAAAAACATTAAAAAAATGCATTAACAATATTAGCTGTAGCATGTAATACTCACACAGCTTTCATAATGAAGAATCTTTCCTTTAAGGCATAAAGAGGAAATTAGTGATTTCAAGAAGAAAGTATTAGTGTATCTGAAGTTAAAGACCAACAGACAGCTTTACCTTTGGGTCACATATCAGGCGGGTCTGCTGTGAGATTATATAATTCTGAAGTTTTTCCATCAACACACAGACTGAAAAAAAAAATCTCCTAAAAGCTGCAGGAGCTTTATTTGTGTAAAAAGTCAAGAGATAAAGGGGATTTAGCAGAGGGTCTCAAATAGACAGTGACTGTGAAAAGGCACCAAGCATTTTGATAGGTTTAAAAAATAAAAATAATTTAAGAATTAAAAAAAAACCCCGAAACCTACATTCTGCCCTTTAGCTATCAGTTCCTTATAATTGAAAGAGTAATGAGAAAGCCTAATGGAAAGGTAAAGCAAAATATAAAACACTGTTATAGCAATGACTGGACAGGACAGTAGTAATTGTTTAAATTCAAGCCTGTATTGTTCCTTTTGGGGAATAAAAAAAAAAAGGCAGTAAAGCAACCTCTGGTTGCCAAATGGGACCTTCTCGAACTAAAACATATCCCCTCCTCTTCCCGCGCCCCAGACGCGACGCCACGCCACGCCACGCCACGCACTCACCTCCCGGGCGGCTTGCCAGGGGATCCCCAAGCGCTGCCGGGGGCCGCCGCTCCCCGGGCTCCGCCTGGCCCCGCGGCGCGGGCAGACGCGCGGGCCCGGGGCCGAGCCGAGCAGCGGCGCCAGAGGGCGCCCCAAGCCGGCAGCAGCCCGTGGGGCCTCGGCGGCGCCGGGCGCGGGCCCCGGCCTCAGCCTCAGCCGCCGCTAACCACCACCCCAGTAAAAAACCCCGCTCCTGCTCGATCTGCCCTGCGAAACTTCAGTCACAGACTCGCTGCATCATCCTGAAACGCGTAACTGTCGCACGCTTCACCACGCGATTCCAGAAAACCACTGGGAGTTGCCCTGAACCCTGATGAGAGGTCTATGCCGCAAAGGAGCGCAAAACCGGGAATAAATAAATAATTTTTGTTTGTCTCAAAATTTTTGCTTCATAGAGAGGCAATCTGCAACTGATGCTCTCATTTTTATTTTCACCTGTTAATGTGATAACGGCAGCCGTGGCAATAATGAAAATAGCGCTAAGAAACCGCCTCTCACTCCTCTTTCAGAGCTCTGTGTATTTGACAAGCAGCATGCACTGGGCTTCCTCATTTGCACAGGCTTTTTCAAACACCACGTGAGAGAAAATATGTATTAAAGAGCCCAAACTTGACTAGAAAAAAGTGTATAAATTGCATTTGAACTAAATAATCTGGTATCATTTGTCCCTACTTGAAAGCCTGCTACCTCTTCCATGCGGGGAAGTCACCACCAGTTAGCTCTTGGAATGCTCTGGCACTGACTGGGAAATCTAGGAAGGGCTAAAAGAATCAGCCACGCTAACACAGAGAAAAGCACAGTAAAATGATTAATAGATAAGTACTGTACTAAGGAGAGGTAAATGAGCAGTCCCATGTGCTTGTTAGTAATATAACAAGTGGACAAACAAGGAAGCGGAAGGGTTGAAAACATTTCTCTCAGGCCTACTAATGACTTCAGCTCAGCAACAGAAAGCAGAGGAATTGGTGGTCGTATAAGATATCCTGAAAAATCACATACTGAACGTGCCACTATTTTAATGAACCAAATCAAGATCATATTTGTAAGGAAATGACTTACTAAAACACAGCCTGAACAATAAAATAAAAAGAGATGTATTCTAGCAATATTTATACAATTCAGGATTTACATAGGCAAGTAAACTCTGCCTATCCTGTCATTCCCTTGTAATTACACGCAGCAAAATGCTGAAATGTCTTGTGCAACTAAGGCCTTCTGTAAATACCAGAATGCAAAATAGTTTTAAAGGGAATCACTAATTTAAAAACCACTTTCATGTCTGTTTCATTACTAGATTACGTTAACAGTAACATCTAAGATTACTGAAATGAACTGGTGAAAAAAGTGTGTTTATATGCATTTCAATTGCATTCATGGATGAACACTTTACTGTGATACAGTTGTTTCATGCCCCAGCATGATGATACAATCTTTATTCACTGCTTGGGAGAGCATGAAGAGGGAGGAAAGCAAACTTGTATGCTCTTCCTCATTAGCTAGCTCAACACATTCATGAGTAACGTGAGTACAGTTCCTATGTTCAAAGCTAAAGAAGAGGAAAAGGAAGGCTGCACAACCTGATCACTCATTACACAAATGCCAGGTTGCTGGGATCGTGTTTTGTAAAACTAACATAAAACCATTGGGAAGAACAACTACTGGCAAGAATTCCTGGCAAGAATCTGCTTACAATGAACTTTCCACAAACTTTCACATAAACTAATGGCAAATAATTGCTGATAAAAACGAATGAACTCCAAGTTTTCTTCCAACTAAATCTTAAAATAAAAATTGTTTTAGGTCTAAATACACATGAAAAAATTCAGCTTCTTTTAGCGAGGACAGCATCTCGTCAAATTAATAGTTCCAGGTTCATTAGATGCAATGTATTCCTTTGATTTATTCCATGTATACTGCTAGTATTCATAAATATTTGCAATCACTTCACACTAAATAACATTTTAAGTTACTCCCAGACAATTCCAACTAGACATTCAGGAGTTAAGTCTTGCAACATCATTTTTGAGAAAAGTGAAACAATGTAATGTGACCCTCGCTACCATGAATCACTCAAAAATACTATAGCTCCAAAAGCTCTCCATGACAAAATATTTTACCACCTCCATTACTTAACAATGGTTTCTTTAAAGATCTGTTCATTAACCTTACTCTGATACTTCAGACTTTGGGAATTATAACCTACCTGGCTAAAGGCAGACAGAATTTGTGAGTAACAGGTAGAGCAGGCTTCATATTTTTGTTTTCTTCACCTAATGCCCTTTAAAAATTCTACTGTTCTACCATGGGTTGGTTTGTTGGGTTTTTAGAGGGTTTGATTTGGTGCAGGGGGGTGTTTGCTTGTTTGGGTTTTGTTTTGTTTTGTTTTAAATAAAGAACTTTACCATCAGCATTTACATTTAATATTATTCTTTCATTTCATTCTTTCCTACTATACCCCTCTTTAAGGATAAGCTCTATGAAGGTCTTGTTCAGAAAAGTAGTGAAGTTGAAGAGCAGTGATGGCAGTTCTGCGATTTTATTACTAAATCTGTGTGTTACTGGATTAGGATTCTTCAGAACACGGCCAGAACTTTGATGCTTACAGAAAGTAACACACCCATTAGGTAACTTGAAAAAGTCTTTACAGTTACAATCTAATAATTCACATACAGACCAGTCTTCAGAAACAGAAAGAAAGTACTCCTGAAACACTGTACATAAATGCAAAAGAAGAGAGACACAGCCTGCATTTTTAGTTGATTAACACAGATATATAGCTATTACCACAATAAAAGATCTCTTGAGCGTGCATACGGGGAAGAGGACAGCAAGAAAACGAAACCAAACAAAAATCCCATCACCTCATTTTTCAGCTAGCAACATTTTTTTCTATCCTCATTTTAAAGTACCTGCAGAAACCAAAATCAGTAGCAGTCACAGAAAGAAAAAGTAGGTATCTTGACAAGAATTAAATTAGCCTGTTTCAAACTTATGCCGAGTAGTTTATCAAGAAATGCAGTTTCATACTTCTGCCACATTATTAGCTGAAACTTTAGGTTCATAGGCTTGCAGAAAGGTAGTTACAGAAATAAAATTTAAAAAAAAACACAAAAAAAAAACCACAGCACTATGCACACATGGCCATGCTGCACTTTTAAAATTGCTGTAAGTCAACTCAAGTGAGGCAATAGCTAAACATGTGGTCCCCATTAAGCCTCCTTTTCTAGATCTGTATTTCCACTACACACAGTAGCACCCATACAGCCACAGACGAAGGTGGGCCATGGAAGCAACCCAATTGAAATCTAGTTGGGGAGTGGGGGGGCGTGGACAGAGTCAGTGTTTTCAGCAGATCAGTTTCTTGATCCAGCTTACCACGTGGCCACAGGACTCACTACCAGCACAAAGGAGGGAAGAGGTAACCAAAAAGACCCCCATCTATTTTCTTACAACAGGAACACCATTTACTCTTAAAGATTGGATTGTAATAAGATGTTCTAAATAAATATACTTGAAAAAAAAAATTTAAAAATGATCCATACCCTTACCTTTCCGCGTGTTCTCCGTCACATCTACACCAAACTGGATGATGTCACCTGACATAATTTCACATGGTGGGCTTTCCTCAGATCCTCTACTCAGTCTCTGACTATTAATAAAGGTACCATTACTACTTTTAGTGTCTTGAAGATAGAACTGTAAAAACAACAACAAAAAAAAAGAACAGTAAAGTATCTAGAAAAAACAAAACAAATATGATGAAACATAAGCTTCAGTAAAATTTTAATTGCTATAAAATATAGCTTGACCTCCCAACGTAGAAGAGGACAAATGTATCAAACTCAAACCACCCTCCTCAGGATGCAACATCTTCACATTATCAAGAAATATTTGTAGTTGATTTTTAGTTGTTCAACATATGATTGAATTCTAGCACATAGACTATGCAAGTAATTGCTACAAACTGTACTTAACCTACTGCCCACATGGAAAGGATCAGAAATTGTTAGCAACAACACCTTTTGCCACACATATATAAGAATTTATATTTATGTTGGTCAACACACAAGAATTCTAACTGTTCATACATTTAAGGTACCAGTGTTCCACGACAGAAACACGCTGTAGGGAAGACTAGCACTGAGGGCGCAAAGAGGAGCTTTGCAGAAGACAGAATTCAGGAATTGTAATATAAGACCATGGTGAAACTAAGGAAAAAAAAAAATTAGGCTGCTTTTACCTCTCAGCGATACTAGTTCACAGCATTAAGTTAATCTCAAGATTGCTGCATCATCAAGTACCTTTGTAAATATCCATTTGTAGAGTTAATTAAATTTTAATAGCAACTTACTGAATCTGAAATTGCTTATGACACAAGACTTCTAGTGAAAACTGCTGCATCTGAGAAGAGGTTACAAGTGAGTCACCTGGCAGAGGACCAGAGTCACTGGCTGAGACCTGATCAGCAGACGGCATGAAAGAGGGGACTGGAATGTTACTAACCAGGCAGGTGTAACTACTGAAGTGAGTCACTTTCAGTAGTTCAAGATGACAATAGTTATTACAGGAACCTGATGGGATGGTAGAAACCCCTGCGCTCACAAGGAATCTCATCAAGTCCCAAAGCAAGCATAAGTATGGGGGAGAGATGTTGCCTTCAGAGAAATGAATATATCCCCATGTTTTTCCTATAAAAGCAATTGACCATTTTTTTCAGGATTCCATGCAAACTTTTCCATGCTTTTATCTGCCTCTATTATCACACTCCTCAAGAAATTGATATACAGCTCAAAATAATAGTGTCAAGGGAAAAGGTGGGTTTAAAATGGAGTGAGACACCAGCACTAGGGTTCTTCAGATCTTATACTTGAAAA